>CAEFZY010021805.1:0-62570 GCA_903066815.1 Brachyrhaphis roseni | reverse complement strand
TATATATATATATGTATATATACATATATATATATATATACATATATATATAAAAGTGTGTGTGTGTGTGTGTGTGTGTGGGGGGGGGTGTGTGTGTGTGTGTGTGTGTTTGGACTGTCATATTGTTGTCCTGTCCGCTCAGTCAGTCTGCAGACAATGTGAATGTTCAGGTCATTTCCATAAAGGTTATAGTTTTAAATCCAATCAACTTTAAGCAGATATCAAACATAATTTTCACTAATCCCACTTTGTGTATTAAACTTTTTTTTGTTGTTGTTGTTGTTTTTGGTATAATGCAATATTGTATTTTCATTAGATGCAAGTAGAAAATCACCATAATTAACAGAAATAAAGGTTCGAAAACAATCTATTTGTGGCGTCTTACTTGAGATAACGAAATACATTTTGTACATATACATATGCACTAAATCACCAGTTATTGCATACATACAATACAAACGTTACAGGTTAAAACAAACGGCGCTGATTGTCACTACTGTTCATCCGCTCAGTCTGTCAACAATGCGAATATTCAAGTCATTTCCATTCATAAATGTTTCAGTTCATTCATCCAGCCTCGCTGAAAACGTTACATATTTTAAAATCCAAACCAATATCAGTAATAAATGATCAGATTCGGACTCCCTACCTCCCATGGTTGCGCTCCTCTGCGCTGCTCCGCTCCAGGTGGCGCAACAGGTGGATTGACCTGGAGGAGGAACCGAAACCCTGCCGCTCTGTGACGGAGTGACGTCATCCGTTCATCATGCTTCACGTCGTTGGGGTTACATGTCTTCAGATAATTAAAAAAAAAAAAAATTAAAACGGACACGTCCGGAACTTGTTTTTCTCGCTTTTCCTTAACCGTAAAGCGGAGATTAAATCGAGGAGCGCACGGTTGGAGCCGGCCCAGTCCGGTCCCGCCTGCTGTCGGCCCGGTTCCGCCTGCTGCCAGCATGAGTAATCCCCGGTCTTACCTTTAAAAACAAACTCAACCGGTCGAGCCATCTTAGAAAAGGCTGTAAACGCAGCTTGTGGTTCAGATCTAATGCTGGAGGGATTTTTTTTTTATAACTGTGTTGGTTCCTGAAAAGCTGGAAATGCCATTTGTTTTAAAAACGCACATCGTTATTTTTGCTTCAAGTAACGTTGCACGTTTAGTTTTCAGGGTTTCTGAACATCCGCAGATTTTTTTCTGCCCCTGATTGTTTCCACACATACAAGGTGTTGGTGATTTTTATAAAGCAATTTAAATAATCTTTTACCAGCAGGTGTAAAATTACTCATTACGCAATAAATAATGGAGAAGAAACAAATTTTGAATTTACAATCTGTCACAAAACCCCCCACTGTTTTCCAGTTTATAACTTAATATTTAAAATAAAGGCAGACATATATGGAGAGCATTTTCAGCCAAAATTTAATAAATAAATGAGTAAAAATAAATAAATGAGTAATTGGCATCTTTATTCCCATCTATATTTATTCCTTTGTACATTTATTTATTTATATGGAGAGCCATTTCAGCCAAAATTAAATAAATAAAATAAATAGGGGAAATTATTTAATTGTAAGGCAGTATTTTAGTAACAATACAATAACTTTTTAAGAGCTCTTAATGAAAATGCTACAATTTTGAGCCAATCTGCTTCCGTTTAACTCAAACAAATAATTTTGCCTCATGTACTAATTGCTTCATAACAGCATAAATATTTGCTAGAATTAGAGAAATAGCAAGCTACATTTCATTTATATTCCATTTGTGTATTTGTATTTTTTTTGTAAAGAAGATACTCAGTTCTGCTGAATTATTTAGGGTTTTTTTTCAACTCACCAAACTCAACAATGTGGCATCATGAACATGGCTGGATGTATAATAATAATAAATATTATTTAAAAAGATTATTGGGAAGCCTGACTGCTTGAAAAGAAACCTTACATTTGTTTTACTTCTGAATCATTGTGTAATAAAGTATCAGTAGATTTAAAGATCCTCAGCAGTGAGTGTTAGCGTGTCACATACATGAACATATTGAGCAGCTGAAGAAACAAGAGGATGTAACTGAATTCTGGAGGATTTAGTCGATCCAATTACAGCCAACTGCTGAGCTTTGAGCCTTTAAGAACTAAACTGTCTTAACATCGGTACAGACATTTGTTCTGTTTTAGTTCAATTCAGAAATACTTTATTGATCCCAAAGGGGAATTAAATGTTGTTGTAACTCATTTTATTTCAAGATTCTTCAAAACGTACATCAGTAAAACCAACACTAGGTTGTTGGAAAACGCATTGAATGTCATTTTTTCCTGCTTGATACTTTAGAATCACACGAGTCCCTACATAAAATGGAGAATTTAGACAAAATAATAGTCAATTAACTCTCAAAAAAGGCACTTTGTAACTACCGGTAATAAATATATTTTTAGTCACTATTGCAATGTTTTGAATGTGTGAATTAAGGTATAGAACATCCTTAAGGGTAAAGAATAATCCACTTTGGGTTATTCTGCTAACAGAGTTAGCTCTGGATTGTGTTGTTTCAGAAAACTTTACATATTCATTTAATTATTCCGATTCGATCTGGCTGAGAGAAGTTAAAACCCACAGCAGCACTGACATTTTCATTCACTGACAAATGAATTAGAATACAATTAAAACAAGGTTAAGTAGTTTTGACAGTGAGAATGTTGATCAGTGTGTTAGCGCTAACTTGTGCTAACTACCTGAGAAAAAGCTATCTCAATAAACAACCTGTTTTCTAGTGTGACTAATAGCATAATGCCTATATATGTATATTTTTTCTCATCATGGCATAATTGAGAGCTAGATGGTAACATTCAAATCCCCCAAAATCTGCAGTTATTTGAACCCAGTTTTTTTGCGTTGCATGCTAGGCTAACTGTCGCGTTGCAGCCAACAAAAACCTTAAACTCTGGATCTGGTTGTCAAGCAAGTGAAATGTGATCAAATTCACTCAAGACTTAAGACTGTTTAATATATAGCTTAGCAGTAGTTTATGCTAACTGCTTAGCAGGTTAAAGGCTAATGTTAGCTTAAGTGAACAAACTTGTTTTCAAGTTACTAACAAAACTCTAGCACTAGCATTCTAGCTATCGGCTACATTCTTGAAATACTTTCAGTGAAGTGTGAAAAGTGTTGTTTTGTTTGATATTATAGTCTGTCCAAAAGGATTAGCAAAGAAAATCTTCCTTGGAAATATAACTGAAAACAAGAAAAACACCAAATGTGGAAATAAAAGTGTTCTGATTGATTAACATTCGCTCAGTTAAATATATATTTTTAACTATTTGGAGTCTTTTCTTTGATTTCACCTTTACTACAGCCATATTTGTCACTTCCAAATAAAGAAATCAAAAGACAAGATACTTTAAAAATACTTGACTTTAATATTTAAAAAATAATCAAACATAAAACAAAGAAATGTGTTATTGTACAAATACTGTAATTTCTGGACCATAAGCTGCTACATATTTTTCACACATGTAAAGCACTGCAATGCGGCTAATATAAATGCTTTTTACCATAGAATGCTGGACTGCTGTGTGATGAGAACAAAACAAATTTTTCCCAAGACAAAAGTTAAAACGAAAAAGAGCCTGAGGAAGTGTGTGTGAGGCTATTCAATACCGAAGACGACTTTAGTGGTTTTAATGCACTGGCGGAAAAATGAAGATAGTGATAAATTACTTTTCCTTTCTTTTTTAAGCATCGGTGTTACAGGCACTGTTGGAAAAACCATTTACGGTCCATATTTAAATGTTCAGACGCTCGCAATAGTCCGGAAATTATGGTATATCCATAAATTAATTTTCTTCTGATTTGTTGCTGCAAAATCTATTATAACTTACTGTCAATGCAATATATACCCATGCAAATAGTTTGCTTTATGATGTATGAAAATATATTCCTTGATGACAAAATACCAATAACCCTGACTAAAAAAAACAATAAAAACTAAAATTTTCCTCTAAAAAGATTTGATTTGATTTGAAGCAGGTTCGTTACTTGAGCGCCAAGGTATGAGTCAAGTTTATGTTTTTGTTGTAAAGCTTGTTTACTGCATGGAGGTAAACACCGATTTCTTTTTGTTCAGTTCATTTTCAGCTGAAGCCCGGAGTTATTCTGGAAGATAAAGTCAAAGATCCTGTTGGTAGGCCATTCAGAACGGGATGGTTTGACTTAAAGGAGATGAAACCGGAGCAGCTCATTGTCGTCCTGTTTTAACAATCATGATGATGATCATGATGTCTTGTCTTCATACCTTATGCTGCCACAGGTAATTAGCCAGGCCTCAAATGTCAGCAAAATGTCACCCTTACACTAGATCCTCCATGCAACTTTGAATAACTCTCAGGCAGTTTTTTTGTAAGCAAACAGGGTCTGCTGCCATGGACGAAACACGCCATGTTCGTGTTAAACACAAGAATGTCCATGAAAAGTCCTTATCAAATCTTCTCCACATAATTACCGGGGAAGAGACCTTCCCTTCCTCGAATCCTGCCGGTCCACCAGCCTGATGGATCTGCAGAGGAAAAACAAAAAACACCGTCAATGTTGAAAAATTCAAGCTACCTGAGTGAAATTGGCCCTCCATTTTTCTTCAAATTAAACTAAATTGGTGTCAAAGGTTGTGCTATCTTTGTGCTGCAAACCAGCACAAACATAGCATAATTAATTTATATCAATTTTGTTGGATTGTATTAAAGTGTAAGAGGGAGAACAAGTTGACCTCTGGAAACTTTTTAAAAAATAAATCTTAAAATTATAACCGCAGCACAAACAATTTTTTTTGCTGCGGCACCATATTTTGTTTGATTTTGTAAATATGGGCTAGCCTTGTTGACCATTGATAACATCTGGAAACATTTATTAATATTTTTAAAATGACAGCGGCACAAACAAAAACTGGTGCTGCACAAACGTAGCACAAAAGTTTTGTTTAATTTGAAGAAAGTGTAAGGGGAATCTTTACTCAGGAATTCAAACTGCATTACTTTAACTTGATTGGCCACATACCCTCTTTAACGAGGTCGAAAACGTCGTTAGCCTCAAAGCTGATCTCGTCCGTGTCCTGTCCGATGTACTGATACAAGGCCCGGCAGCGCGGACCCTGAGGTCGCGGCTGGGGCTTCGGGGCAGGAGGCGGTCGATGGCTGATGCTCCTTTTCCTCTGCTTCCTAGCACAAAACAGGAATGAACAAGTAAAGGGGTGTAAATAATGCACACAAAGAAAAGCAATGGCAAGCAAACAAAATATATAATGAGCTAAATAAAGCTAGACATAGAAAAAGTGCAAAATTGTGTATTTATGATGATGTTGGTTTGAATTCAAATAAAAAAAAAACTTTATTGATCCCAAAAGGAAATTAAATGTCAAATTCTATTATTGAAGACGGTGAAAAGGAGTTTGTAGAACGTAAAAAGTATTTCTGGCCACAAGTGGGTAATAACCAATTAGATTTACTATCGTAACTTAAAATTCTTCTAGCTGTAGTTTTACTACATCATACTTTTTACTTGAATTTGAGTAATATTTTGAAGAAGATGAATTTTTTGCTGCTCTACTCATCTCTGCTGTTTATCCAAGATGGAGTCAATGATGACATAGAAAGTAACAATATGTACTGCTGCTGGAACTTGGGTTGCTAGGCGACGAGTGGGTTGCTAGGTGATGGGTTCCATTAATCTCCTTGTTTTTCAAGTGAAAATAATCCTTTAATTATTAGCTTTTACAAATCGGGTTAGCTTTTAAAAAAGCCATTACTTGTTAATTATGTGTACTGTTCTAGTTTTCTATCCCATAGAAAGTATTCCTGGTCTAATGCTTCTTTGTTGAGTCTTCCTCCTTGTTTAGACAGGGAACTTTTTACCACGAGCTATTTATAATTAAATGATTTGGACATTTGGATATTAGTCTGACTTTAACACGTGACTTAAAATAAATTTGATTCTGATTGTCTGCAGATTCATATCACTGGACTGTTTTGCATTGTGATCTACCACTAAATAAATAAGTTGAACTGAATTTAATTAAAAATAAGTAACATACATATAAACCTAATAAACTGGTGGTGTTCCTTTAAAGGGGCTAAAACACTTTGTCATTTAAAACATTTGGTATGATGGATTATTAGGGCCAGACTAAGAGATTTCTTTTTTCAAATTACGACAATATTATCATAATATTACCTGATTAAAGCCATAATACTAGCAGAACAAAGATGCAACATAACAGAAGAAAGTCGTAAAATGAAGAGAGAAAAGTTTCAGTAGTAATTGAGATGTGACACGACCAGCTCGTCAAGTCTGTGTGCTTCTTTAAATCAACCGTTGGCACAATATTTTAAAATCCCTGTTACTGAAAATAATTTGTTCCTCATGCGTTAAAAGATTAAGTATTTCCTTATTTTTAAAACCAATGCAAAAGTATAAGTTTATATGATGCTCAAGATTTTTAATTTATGTTTTTGTGGAGGAATTTTCATAAAATTACCACTTTATTTTTCTGATTATAAGTTGTAATATAATCTGGTTATATAATAACTTTAATCTGGTAACATAATGACTTTCTTCTTTATTATTTTGACTTTGTTGTCATGTTATTATCATGTTTATTCTCATATTATTATGATTTTAATCTTGTACTACTTTATTCTCATAATATTATGACTTTATTCTTGGTGTCCGTCAGTCATTTATAGAACTATTTTTTCATTCTTTACATTTTCCACCTTTGGCTCCTTATTTGTACTGACGGTACTTGATCTGTAAGGCACATAAAGTTTTATAAACAAGCCCTTTTTGTCGTGTCACGCCTCATGGCGGCAAACAGACCTCACCTTGACAAGTCCTAGCAACCCGTTGTAACGTGTTTGCACTGATTTTACTCAGAGCTGCACCCATCCTCTTAAAGCACCTTTTGTTTGTCTGAGTCTCACTAGCTGGCCTCTCTTACCCTGACATGCCTTGGTCAGGCACGTTGAGGAAGTCCAGGTTCCCCTGGTTGCGCTGGTTCAGGGCTGGGGCCTGGCGACTCCGTTGGGAGTCCAGTTTGGGAAGCGGCGCGTTGGGAGGCCGGGGTTGTTTGTGTGGGGAGGAATATGTGATATCTGCTTGCTGGTTGGGGTGGGCTCTGGAAAACTTGGCTCCGCCATTGGCATGTGCTAGAAAAAATAAAATAAAAGTTAGAAGACATGTTTTCCTCTTAAAGGTTAGAGAACTTAACTTATAGAAGTCCTGAAGCTTCAAACATAAAGTTTAATGCTCAGACTTTTTTCTGTTGCAGCTTAGAGCTTAGTCACAACTGACAACAATAACAAATATTCAAGGCAATTGTTTACAATATTTGTTGTGATTTATGAATGCACTGAATTGAATTGGTTCTCAAATTCAGCTAATCTTGTGTAAGCCCCAATCTTGCCTGGATTGTCACATAAAACAAAAAAAACCCAACTATTTTTAAGACCCAAATGCCGTCCTACTGAAAGGTACCTCCATTCCTGGGGCTCATTCTGCATGAATCCTCCTGATGACACTCCAATCCAAACTAGTGATATCATAATTTGGTGGAACCAGCATGGGGAAGCAAGCAGTGCTCTAAAATTTAGCTTACATGTGCCTTTTATGCTACCACACTTTTTCCTTCCACTCAACTTTCAGTCAGATGCAGCACTACATGAGAGGATATGTAATACCACATTATGTAGTGACTCTGCAATATGTTGTAATGTAATAATGTATTAAAGTCGGGCTTCAAAATGTAATAAAACATCAATAAACCGCATAATGTAATAATCAATGCAAAATTAAATTAAATCTCTGAATGCATTTTACAATACTTTGTGCCACATTTGTAATAATATTATATTTTGCACCGATTATTTCTAGATATTTTCTAGAAATTACAATACTTAATAAACAATTACAAACTTTTAGTGTTCATCATAATCATTTTACTTTTACTAACGACCATTTTCTAGATCCTATATACAAATTGAAACTTTGCTCATTTAGTTGCTTTTTCAGACTCATAACCAGAACCTTCGATATGTTTTATTACATTTTGCGTCGATTATTATATAATGTGGTTTTAATAATATTTCATTACATTTCAAAGCGCGATTTCATTACATCATTGCATATTGCAGTGTTACAGGGTGGCTTATATGTGGAGAGTTTTAATGATTGTCTCCGCATGGCCGTAACATGAAAACAACAAAACTTTTCTGTTTTAAGCTTTTTTCATTTTCTGTTTTTTTAAGTCAAATTTTGAGTTTTCCTTAGTTGTGAGATACATTCACCAAAATAAAAACTTGAAATTTATCAATCAGTGTTTAATGAAAGCAAGTAAAATACAAATTTCACTTTTTACATTAACTCATTAAAAAAATGGCAACTTTTTGTTTGCAAGGGTTTGTATATTTTTTATATTTCACTGATAAAAAGATGGAGCTCCAGTTTAAAAATGTTGTGTTAACTGAATTTACATTTGTTTAACCTGTCAGTTTAATACACATAATAGATTAACTTGGATAGACATAACATCATCACTTGTGACCTATTAATGCAGTATATTTAAGTAGGATTACTTTTTGTTTCTTTTCAGTGTATCTTTAAGAGCTATTTAAAATTGTTGCACAATTTGAAGTTCAATTTGAAGAACTGGTGCTCCTTAAAGCTGTTAGAATAGTAAACGATACCTGGGTGTTCAGCTATTGTGCCAGGGATTAATAAATTAAATCAAAATGCAAACATAAGTCAAAGTAAATGAAAAATGAGAACATAAATTCAGGTTAAGGAGTCACACCTCTGTTAGGTACGTGGTTTCTCCCTCCTCCTCCTCGAACGTCTAGGCCAGACTTCCTGGTTGGCTCTAAAGACAAAATTACATATTAAAACATCTTAACATAGAACAATATGATAAAGTTTGCTGCAAAGATACTTTAATTATTAGTTTTGACTCACTGGAGGACTTGGGCAGACCGTCTCCTACAGAAATGGTGAGAGTCTTCCCTCCCGGTTTGAGCTGAGCCAAATCTCCTTGACCCCTTTGAAAAACTACAACTCTGGAGGTTCCTCCGCCCCAGCCCTCCTTCTTCACTTTGAACTCCAGTCTGAAACACAGAAAATCTGCGTCAGCTCCTTTTATTTCTGCGTCATCAGGCCTCTGAACACTTTCTGTTGCTGTACCTGTCAGAAAAGGAGATGGCCAGCTTTCTCTGGGTCACTTCCTCGTAGCGTTTAGAGAGCAAACTGAGAAACTCCGTCTTAAAGTTGGACTCCAGCAGACTGTCATACTGGGCCTCGTGCAGAACGAAGAAATCATCTTGTCTGGAACTGAAAAGAGGAAAAGTGAGCTTTGAAACTTCTGTCCTAAGATTAAAAAAAGAAAAAGGAAGCAGTACTTCTTAGAAACAGAAATAAGATCAAATTAGAAATCAATGTATTCTGTATTCATAGAACCACATAGACTTCCAGTCAGTTCCTTAACTTTTTTCTTATTACTGAAACATAATAAATTAAAAAATGAAGCCTTATTCCAGGTGTTATGCAGCATATGTGCTCATCAGTTTAATTTATTGCTGTCTTTATGGTATATTGTAAAATAACGACTGTTTAGCTGCTTCCTTCTGATGAGATTTAGCCTCAGTTTAAATGTGGAAGCAGATGTCAGGCGGGATTATAAATTTGTTCTGTACAGTATATAAGTAACACGCTGCACCCAATAAATATCTGCACGAGAACCTACACAACATTGTAAAAAAAACTGCGCCAGCAATTGATGCTGTGGAATAGTGTAATTAGAAATTATGTAAGATTATATACCAAACAATATTTTTTCTGCAATATTATTGTCTTGGAGTGGCCAAGGACTTGAAACTGAGAGAATGTGTGAGCTAAAAGATTAGAGTGGTAGTAAGTAGGCCTTCTGACCTCAAAGACTAGAACACATCACCAAAAATAAATCCTAAAAATACCAGCGGAAACATGCAAAAATACTATTCAGCAATTCTGAGAAGAGTTTGATTCCTGTAATAGTTAGCACTGGGCTGCTAACTAAAAAGTTAGTGGCACTAAGAACTAAACATAAACATTAAATCTGCTAACAAAAAAGCACCAACATGGAATTCAGCGGAAGCTAATGCTAAAATGTTAACTCCGATTCGAATTGCCCTTGAAAGACTGCAAACCTCAAGCACAAAATTATTTTTTGACATTATAATATACATTTTATAGCACCCATAGATACTGTATTTATGCTCATATCTTGCCCTCTACTGTCCGTGTTTTAATTTCCACTTTTTAATAAGTAAAGTTGTTGGGACTTTTTGCATTCTACAGACCAAAAAACAGTGCTATTAATAATCTTTATAGAGTTTTTAACTAGTGGGAGGTAATCTAAGTACTGATATAAATAAAAATACATTGATGTAAAGCAGTTCTTTTGTTCAGTTTGTGTTGCTTTTTCACACTTATTTCTGCAAAATTACATTTTAGATTGATTAGGAATGTGCAATTCGCTGTCCATTATGAAAATGGATAATAAAATATAGGCTTAAAAAGTTTGATAATGTATCAAATTATTCAGCAGTATTAAAGCTGAACACCTTAAAGATATTTTAAAAATATGCTACCTGAAACCTGCACGTTTCAGATAAATATATTTAATGTAAATTTTATCCTATTCTTTTGTCTCAGTATTGTTTTTTTTGTTGTTGTTTTATAATCTCAACAGTGTTGCTAATATTTGTTGCTTACTGTAAAAGTGTGGTGCTTAATCTCCCCACCTGGTCGGTATTATAAATAAGAATTTCTTCTCAATAACTCTCCCGGTTAAATAAAAAATCAACAGAAGAGTTTGCTGATAAATGCAACATTAGCATGAATATTGTTTCAAAGAAAGCCATCTTTAAACTCTGGTACAGAAACATCCGCATTTAAACATCATAAAAGTGTGAAGCCTACCTGAGGGAGACGCCGGTGATGTTTGCAAACTCCATTTTACGTTTTAACACCTCCTTAATCTGCCCTTTTTCAGGCCCTTTCTTCACCTTCTCTAGACCAATCAGATAGATCCCCTTAGGGGTCAAGATCAAGTCTCTCTTGATAGACTGTGTGAGAAGAAAAAGAAGAACTGAAAACTGTGTATTGCAAGAAAGGGGAAGAATAAGAGTGAACACAAGGTTTTGTGTTTTAATCCCTATTTGTAACATGCACCTTGAACCTGCGGTCGAACTTTGTGACCGAATCAGCAAAGTCGACGCGCTCCCTCTTCGCCAGGAACTGCCGCAGCTCAGGTCTTTGCTCCAGGCCGAGGTAGTCGCCAACAAAGTTCCTGTTGATGCTGTTTTTCCTTCGCTCCTTTGAGTTGTACAGGATGTCTGAGGCTGCGTGTCGAGAGGAAGTGAGGACATGTTTAAAAAACAGAAGTTAGGCTGTGTGAAGAGCAACATGGAGAAACGCATGCTGTCGCGCTGCTCACCCTCTTCCCTCATCTGTTCGTACTTCTTCCTGGCGTTGTACCGTCTCCAGGCCTTCTGAATGGTTCTGGCAAAGGTGTCAAACTTCCTTTCTCTCATCTCCTCAAGAAGAAACAGCTGAAGAAGAAAAGGAATGTGATCATGTTAAATGTATTTAGTATCGCTTAGCATCATCTGTGGGGAAAACTTAATGACTAATCTAGACCCAGGAGGAACCTAAAGTAGTAGAAAATGAAGCTTTTATAATAAAATATACAAGACTTGTACTTTTAAAATGTAAAATACTAAATAGTAGCAATTTATTTGTTTGTTTCTTATGCGTTTTGCAAAAGAACAGCAACCATGTTTGTTGCATGTTCTTCCTCCAGACATTCAATACAAATTTCCCCATTGATCCTGTTTAATATTAGGCATACATTTGGAATTGCCAATTATACTTTAAATTGCATATATATAAATTATATTGAGATGTTAATCTTTTTAAAATGCCGCAGCAAGAGTTCTGATGAAAATTAAAAGGAAAGATCACATTTCTCCTCTTTTAGCTTTCCTGTTAAATAAAAAAATATATTTTAAGATTCTACTCATATGCAAAAACCATTTAAAGTAAAAAAAATAATAATCGGATTATTTGTTTAAATAAAACAGTTCATGCTTGAATAGGTTACTGCCAGTACTTCATAGCTGACAATTTTGGCCACTTGGTCAAAATTGGTCAAGTGGCAAACATTGCCAATAACCGGCAATGTTTGCCCGGCTATTGGACAAGTGGGAGCAAGACGAGGTCGACTCCTCGGATCGAGGTACAGCCCAATTCTGCTGTGGGAAATGCAGTTCAGAAAGACGTTTCTCACTGGTTCTGACTCTCTCATGCGTCATTCAGTGGTTACATTCACACAGCAGGCAGATGCGACCCAAATGCAACCCATATTTGAACTTAAATGGCCAATTTTCCCCAAAAATAATCCCATCTGAGCCACTGAACTAAATTTGAAACTGATCCAATAGTTTTCAATATTTTGTCCATGTGTCATAATTCTGCACCAGTAGCCGTAAATCTGGATTTAATAATGGCTAAAAATTATTATTGTAAACTTCTGAAAGAAGTTTGTGTCACTAAAGCGCTTCGCATCACAATCATAGCACTCTTGGCTCTGACTAGAGTCAATTCTACACAAAAGGCCATTGGTACTAGGTGTGTTTTCTTTTTTATTAGCTTCCTTTATGACTATGATATTCTGACATGTTGGCTTTCATTTCTGAATAGACTTTAAAATAATTCCATAAATGCCTCCATGCATTATTTCTTCTGTAAACGATGCTCTGCTTGTGGGACGTCGATGTTCTTCTTCTGCGCATGCGAGTCGCTTTGGAGATATAAACCAATCACACTTAAGTCTGACTGAGGTCGGGTTTAGTTAGGAGTATGAACGACCAGCCAAATAAATAAATAAAAAATCTGCAAAAAATTGAAATTGAGAATCAAGAACTGTCATGTGAACGTAATCTAAGAATCTAAGTTGGCTCTTTTTGTTCATACATTAAGCAAAATAACATACAACAAAGCACAAACTGCACACAAAAATCTCAGTACCGATTCTGGGTTCTTGACAAAGACTTTTGTACGTCCCATCTGATACTGGTCGGTGTCCATGTTGACGGACCGGAGGAGGTGGAGGACCCCCTGCTGCTCTGGTCCCCTCCAACACGGCCATGTTTCAGCCGTAAGGATGGCATACCTGGAGCCAAAACAATCTCAGTTTTCTTTCAGAACAAACTCATTTAAACACAAATCATAAAAAAACTCACCTATGTAGAAATTTAGTGAAGAGTCGGCGATAAGCAAATCCAGCTCTTCTCACACGGATGTTTTCCCTCAGCCCGAGGTATTCCACTTGATGCTTAACCCTGAAAACAGTCAGAATATCCCTGTTAACATGGCATAATCTCCTGCTGGATGCTTTGTTTCGTCACAATGTGCATGCAGACCTGCTCTCCTCCCAGTCTTTCGGCCTTTTCGTCTCATTTGGTTTAATACAGCGGATATAGTGTGGTGTGCATTTCATTAGAGTGCTCACTAGCTCATTAGCTTGTCTCTGTTGGAAGCATCAATAGGTTTTTAATACATTAAACATGGAAAATTGAAGTATTTACTTATTTATATATTGACTTACTTTGATCTTTGAGCTGGCTGTGGTCGGCCTGCCTTTCTTTTCCGTGTTGAGGTTTTCAGGGAACAAGCTGCGGATGAAGTTACTAAAGCAAGAAATTAGATTCTTATTAATTTTAACAAGAAGAATTGCAAAAATAATCTTTGTTATTGCTCAAAATGCTTACAATTCACTGCTTTGCATGAGCTCAATGAGGTCAGGGAAGAGGACATCTCGATTTCGCTCACAGAATCCGTTGATATCATACGACACCTGAGGAGAAATTAAAATTCACCTGTGATTCCCACATTATTGTTCCTGCTGGTGTGATTAGCATCTTAAAAATCAACTTAAAAACTGATGAGTTAAGTCTGACCTTCCCAGCGTAATGATGGATAACAAATCCAGAGTTCCAGCTGTTGAAATGTTCGTGGGTTCCCACAGCGGCCTGCAGCTTCTGCAGCAGCGTGCCGTCTGCGCCCTCGCCTTTGGCGTGCATCGTGGCGCAGACGTCGTCCAGGACGCTCATGATGCCAGGAGGGCTCTGCAAGCAGGAGGCACCAGGAAACAACTTTACCAGTTTAAAGGTTTCCATAAAACAGCTATAAGAAGAGGATTTTAGTCTATGGGAAACTGATGTTTAAACAAAAAAAAGTACAGTTTTCAATGTAATGATTAGGAAACATGATGTTGAGGAAATTTAATGCAGGTTTTATTCCACGTAGCAACTACAAAAGAAGCCTTAATAATCTTATTTTAAGCTTAATTCGGTTCTGAACCTTCATTGTTTGTTTCAGTTTCAATTGTTTTAAACTTAATTATTGTTTTGACTGAATTTAACATGTTGAATTATATGCTCTTTTGTCTTCCCCATTTTGAATAATGACAAACTAAATTGGGCCTTGCTGTAATGCAAAGCTACAAATTATGTGAGCAACATAAATACATAAAACAATTTACAAAAGTGCTTTAGTTACACTGATTTTAGAGGAAATCTAAGAAAATGCACAAATAAAGGTTAGATATTTCAAATTCCTTATGTGTGAGATTGTGCAACACAATTAAACACATTTTTAGAGCTTTTATGCATCTTTACCAAGGCTGTCAATATTTTTTCATTTATGGAAAATATTTAGCTTACCAGTTTATTTTCAATGAGGTCACACACAATCTTGTTGTTAAAATACTCGATGGGGGTCCATTTAATGCCTTCCTGAACATATTCTTCCTGAGGAAATAAATCAAAAGAAAGCATTCTTAATAAAACAGGAGATCTGGAACAACAGAGCTTAGTGAAAAAGACATTAAAAAAACATTTTATGTTTACCTGCTCAGCCTTTAAAGTGAGTTCAATAAAGATCTGCTGCAGCTTCTCATTGACAAAGTTTATGCAAAACTGTTCAAACCCATTTTTCTGCAGAGGAAAATATATCACAATCCAAATTAAATCACTAAATAAATCCACCACTTCATGTTTTATTGCCTGTTTATAAATGCTATGCACCTGTAAGCTGTGAAAGCACTAACCTGAAAAATCTCAAAGCCATAAATGTCGAGCACACCGATGCTGAACTCTTCATAAGGTTTCTGGATGGCTTTATTTATGGCCTAAAGTACACAGAGCGCAATCAGAGGGACATAAAACTAATCTCTGCTGAGTAAAATGTGCTTAATTTAGCCTGTTGTGGCTGTAAATGGACGGTACGACATGCTAACCTCTACAAGGTAGTCAAAGAGACGTGCGTAAAGGGCTTTGGCTAAGGCGTCACGCGTGTAGGTCGCCTGCTCCTGGTTGAGTGTTACGTTGATGGATTCGGACTTCCCGCCCCACTTGGAGTCCATCTTCCGACTCGTCAACTTGTCCTGCAGCCTGGCGGGGTCGATTCCCAGCAGGTAGGCAGGAAAGGCAAGCACTGACACAAACAAAAGCAACCACAAAACACATCAATTATTTTAAAAAAAGGACAATCTTCAATGATAAGGCAGTGGCACCGACATATAAATACTGTATTTTCCAGACTATAGAGCGCACCTCACTATAAGCCGCACCAGGCTATCAGCCACATGGTTCAAAGTGGGAAAAAAGTAGTGGGTTATAGTCCGAAAAATACGGTAATTGCTATTTTGTATCAAAATCTTTGGTTTGGTTTTGTTTGATTTGATTTTACTTTATCGAATGCAGTGTAACAAAAGAATAAACAACGCTACATCCAATCAAAATAAATTTAAAACAAAAGCAAACAAAACAAAAGAACAATAGTCAAGTATATTTACACGTTCAAAGGAGTGAGTAGAAGAATAAACTTATTTTATTTTGCATTCACCCCTCGTACAAATTACTATCCATGTTAACTTGATTTTAACAGCTTTCCTATAGCCTTATCTATAACTAGAACAGCTTGTTAGTGTTTCATTTATTTTGGTACAAAACCAACTCTAAGAAGCAACTCCAGCAAAGACCAGCCCGTTACCTAGCAACCCTAGTGGCAGAGTTCCGCTCGTCGCCTAGCAACGATGAGCGGAACTTGTCCAGTGCTTTTGGTCAGCTAGTTTTACTGCTGTATTCACCATTCAATGTCTGTCTGTCTGTCTGTCTGTCTGTCTGTCTGTCTGTCTGTCTGTCTGTCTGTCTGTCTGTCTGTCTGTCTGTCTATCTATCTATCTATCTATCTATCTATCAAATCAGCTGAGCACACTTTAACAATGGGATTCAGCCTTTGGGAACTGCTTTTGCAATGGTGAGTTCTAATTTACTCATAACCCTCAGAGGAGGAGCGTTGTTATCTGTCCCATCATTGGACCAGGTTAGTTCGTGTGTTACACTCACAGTCTGTGCTTTCCACCTCGCTGTGGTTTCCGGCCTCGATGAAGCTGATGTTGCCCAGATGGAGGATACCTGCTGTGATCTGCAGCACCTGAGCCTGGATGTCACTGGGGATGCCGATAACCTGCATGGCTTCCTGCAAACGAGCAACAGCTCAGTGATGAACACGGATAATAATAATACTAAAAATAATAATAGTGGCTTCATTTATAAAGCACTTTCATACATTTACAAGGAAACAAAAAATAAATTAATCTGTGTAGATTAAAAACAAATAAAACACCAAGAAGGCAATGAAACAAGGAAGTAGAGTTTAACTTAAAATGTATAGGACTTAGCTAGCAAGCTTTAAAAACCTCCACACGGACGCTCGATTTCATTCTGCTCTACATGTTTTGGTACATTTCTTTCTGAATAACACATTTTAAAGTTTTAGGTACAGAAGTACACCTACAGTGGGGGTTTCCATATCAGTTGTATGGTAAAATATACTGGGGCAATTATTATTATTTTAATTTGCACATTTATTTTGTCACCTGGAACAACAGTTTTGTCTATTCTGAACATGAATCTTCTACATGTTGCCTAAATTGGGGGAAAAAAAGATTACTTGACTTATAATACTGAAAGTATTATAAGTCTTTAATATTGGTGTTTAACTTTCTCACCAATATTAAGGAATTATTGACCTAAAGAAGCTTCTACATCTTGCTGAACTTTACTTTTAAGTTATTTTTGCCTCATTTCAAGTGAACTAAGAAACTTGAACAAGAAACTAAACCAGAATATTTAGTAAGATTTAGTTTTTTTCCCAGTGTTTTTATTCCTAAAACATGAGCACCCTCTGACCTGTGACTCTTATTGCAACGTTTCTCAAACTGTGGACCACGGGAGGTCCGGGAGGTCCTGGGTTGCCCCCTAGTGGTCGGCGAGGTACTGCATGTAAGTTATTTTACCAAAAGATCGTGGTTAAAAATAATAATGAGTAAGTGACGTAAAACCAGGTCACGTCAACAGTTATTATTCTTTTTATTTAATTAAAAATGATTTATCGGTGAATAAATACAATAGATAAATATTACAGAAGAGGATTAGGGCCCTGGAAAAAAAAAAAAAAGATTTTAATCTCATAATTCTGGGATTAAAGTCAGAATTCTTTTTTGTTTTGTTTTGTTTAGTGGCTTTGATCCTCTTCCCTAAATTACAATTGATAGAAATGGGTGAATACTTTTTATATGCAATGGTGCGGAAGATAATTTTTGTTTCTGGCACAGCAACTTAAATCTATTTTTATTTTATTTTAAATTACACATAGCCCTAAAATGACATTGATTCAAATAACACTTGTAGTGAAGAACTTGTTTTTTTTTTTATTTTCATGTTTTTTATATTATTGGAAAACCTACAATCCAGACTTTAAGAATTTGTAAATAACTCAAAACGCCCTGGACTTGCTCATGGTTTTGTCAGAATCACTTCTCATTAGAATAATACTTTAATTTCAGGTTGGGTATATTTAGATGTTGTGTTATTGCGGGGGCACCTTCACGTCATGTGGTCTGAGTGTTTGCTAAGTGTATCTCTGCACAGTTTCTGCTCATTATCTTTGTCGTCAGTGATGTAACTCATTTAGCCAGATATTCCACAGGAGTGTTTGTGGTTTTCATGAGTAAATACCATCGTCTCAGAGAAGTCTTTGCTGTCGTTGGTCCCGTCAACCTTGTAGGTCCCAGACTGGTTGAGGTAGTAGTAGTAGTCTGGAGTCATGAGGCCCAGGCCTTCTTTCTGCTGTGCGTTGGCGCCCTCTATCAACTGGAAGCAGACGGTGGAGGTAAACGGTCGGACATGTAACTTGTTCTTTGCTGCAAATATATTATCAGGGTTTAAATCGGCTGATGTTTTGCGCTGTGCTCTTTCGTCTCTGACCTGGTAGTAAATGTGGAAGTTCCTCTCACTCTCATTCTGGCTCACCACCCTCGACTTCTCCAGCAGGAAGTTAGAGATTTTGCCACCATCTGGTTCCCCACCTCTGCTGAACTGAATCTCAAAGTATTTTCCCTGGTAAACACAAAATCAGTCGTCACATTTGCACCACTGCACACATTGTTTTGTGTTGCTGGGATCGGAAATGCACCAAGCTCTGCAGCAGAAACAGAAATCTGCAATTTTTAAAAAATATTCTGAGCGAGAACGCTATGTGCATGCATGAGACTGCAGTGACCCATAAACAGACTTTATGGTGCTTCACCGAGGCTTACAGGAAATTTCACAAGCTAAAGCTGCACATGTGGAAGTTGATGTGGTTTAATGGTGTGAAATTAGCGCATTAGCATTAGTGGTGAGAAAGAAGTGAGTCAAGTCGAGTGGGTTTTGTGTTACTCTCTGTGTTGGAGACAAGGATTTTTAACATTTTGCAACCAGAAATTATAACATTCCAGACTTAAATAAATATACTGTTTGTGCAGCAGCTTCACATTTATTTCAGGGAATTCTTATTTAAAGAAATGAAACCAAATCAAGATCAATCCGGTTTTAGTTTGATATGTTTAAAGCCAGGCTATGTTCTGCAGGCACTAAACCAATTAATGCTAAAGCTAACTGAACCAACATTACTTGTGTTGTTTTGAACGTCTTTGTATTTTGGGGCTGCACAAAAACTAACTTAAGAAACTTCTTTAAAAAGTTCTTAAAGCGTTTCTTTCACATAAAAAAAATACAATTGTTAAAAAAATATGTACAAACATACATTTTTAATAAAAATATGCAAATAAATGAAACTAAATAAAATATTTAAAATAATATACAAAATGTAAATATAAAAAGACCACACAAAAGCAGAATGTATTAAAATGATAAAAACTGTATTTAATTACATAAATACAGTTTTGAAGCATAAAATATTTTGAAGAAATGTGAGGAAATACATGCGACTTCCTGGCACGTCTTGTCTTGTGTCAGCTGATGTTTGAGAAATAAAAGCTCACTTACAAAACGACTGGAGTTGTTGTTTCGGACCGTCTTGGCATTTCCAAAGGCCTCCAGCAGAGGATTGGACTGTAGGATGATGTCTTTCACATGCTGTGACGCATAAACACCCGTTATTAAGAAACAATTACTCAGATTTATTTTGGATCAAAATTAAAACACATGCCGTTTGTTCCTGTTTCTACCTGCACTTTGGATCCACCTCCAGACACTTTGGAAATGTAACCCATGATGTATTTGGCAGCCACCGTCTTTCCAGCTCCGCTCTCCCCGCTGAAACAAAATCACAACAAAAATAAAATTAAAACTTTTAAGTTATTCATGTAATTTACTTTTATTAAAACCATCTGAATCAGTCGGGTTTAAAGTTTAAACCTTCTTTGACATTTAATGAGTGAATTTCAGATTCACCTGGTCAGTCCTTTTCTGTAACTACTTAAAATTGCGGGTCATATTTTAGCCCATCTCCCCATGGTGTACCTCTAGGTTGTGTACTGGGGCCTCTATTCTTTCAAAATGTCTTTCTTTGTCAAATTCAAGCATTTTAGGCATTTAATATCATTTTTGTCACTGCCATTCAGACAATATATAAGACATCTCTTAAAGCATCAGCCATATTTTTAAATATAAAAAACTGCATGGAAAAAAAATAATTGACCTAAATGAAGAAAAAACTTGGAATCCTTGAATGTTGGCTCTAGAAAAGATCTTTTCTTTGATGCTTTAGCCTTTTATGCTACATTTACAACCAGGAACCTTGCTTCATATGTTTACCAAAGTATTACTTTTGGTAATAAATTTATGCTTCTAACCAATAAATGCTACACTGCAAAGCTGAGTTCCATTATGTCAACGTACCTGGTGAAATTTGTGCTTTTATTTCTTCACGGCTATTTTAATTGCTTAAACAAATGTAAATCAGTTTTAAAAAGCAGCAAAAACCTGATTTATTTCAAATTATTTAAAACCTTTACCAGGTTTTCTGATTTTAAGTCTTGAAAGCTGCTAAATAAAGTCAGTTTTACTTTCTTTATTTAACAGAAAAGAGGAATTGACATAAAAAAACCTGCAGTTTGAGAAAACTTGAGTTTTCACCTGATGATAACGCACTGATTCTCGCCGTCGATCATCATGTTTCTGTACATGTTATCTGCCAAGGCGTAGATGTGTGGCGGGTTTTCATACTGGGCCTGCAGAGAGACAGAAGCTGGGGTAAAGAGAATCAGGAAGAGGCACTCCACCACAAACACCACAGGTCTGCAGAAGTTCATGTGAAAACTTCTTCACTCACGGCGCCTTGGTAGAGTTCAATCTCTCTGTCAGTGAAGTAGGGCATCTGTTTAAACGGGTTCACCGAAATCAACACAGGGCCGATGTACGTCTGAGGCACGGAGTCAAGGAAAGCTCGAAAACATGGCGGTGACTAATATTAATCTTGGTGCAGAATGAACCGTAGTCCTATTTTTAAAAATTAAATATGCCTCAAGTTATTTTCTTTTGAAGAAAGTCACAAACATACCCAGATATTTTCGGTTTCGCGTGCGAGTGAATCAGAATAAAAGTGGAATATTTAATCCTTCCACTTCGTCTTTCACCTACAGAATGCAAAATATCTTGATTTTATCTGACATTTTTCTTCTCTGAAGGAAAAGATAATGAACACAGTCAATCTATTGTTAATGCTGCAAAATACACAGCAAAGTATGATAATAATCATAATAATAATAATGCATTTTATTTTTTTATTTGTCAGCGCCTTTCAATACAACCAAAGACACTTTACAACATTAAAAACACAAATTAAACAGTAAGAAAATGGCTATGAAAACATAAAATAACTAAAAAATTAAAGTGAGAAGGATAACTTTAACAGAGAGTCAAAATTATGGATGTCAGAATGTATGAAAAATAACACAATAATGTACTTTTATCTTGTTATTTTTCTGTTTTGGTAAAAATAAATAAATAATAATTAGGATAAGTTAATTCTTAGAAATGAAAAATAACAGGGAAAAAAGCAGGACAGTTAGATGTATTTCTGTGAATAATGTCAGCATAATTAACTCTTGAAACATAAACAAGTCGCTTTTGTTTGCTTTTTCTTTCATGCATGTGGAAGAAATGTGAATTAGAGATGCACCGATCCACTTTCGGTATCGTCTGATACTGATCCGATTCAGAAAAACAGAACTGAACAACTTAAAACTGAATTGTATTTTCTAACTCTGCACCAGTACGGCTCACTTGATGCACCAATAGCTTCAAAATCTTGGTCAAATATGAAAAAAACTATTCAAATTTAATTTGAATTAGAGCCAATATAAAATAAACAATATAGAAACTGAAACAGACAAAAACAAGTCAAGTACTTTGGTCAAACATGTAAAAAATAAACTGCAACAAACTTTCTTTCAAATGATTCAGAAAGGATTTCTAAATGTAATGTAACATAAATAACAAAGCACACAATTAGACTGAATTGAAACTGATACAGATATTAATATTGGATCACATTTTTCCTTTGATCATGTGAATTTATGATTTGCTATTCTTTTTTTTACAGTTTACTAAATTTTAAATGCATATCTAAAGTGATCTAACGTGTGATTTGAATCTCAGAGACATTCTTGATGTATTTTACAGAAAAATCTAGACGTTTGCAGTCGACTGACAGCTGCCAGCCTGTAGGTGGGGGAAACCATGAAGTGAAGTCATGTCTTCATTCTTGGATGATCTCAGTGTTTCCTGAACTCTTGCAGCTCTGACCATAACAGGCCATAAGATCAACACACTTCCTGGCAGCTAAAAAAATCCAGCCAACCGAGGAATAATCAAATATACACCAACGAAGTTTCACTTCGAAGTGAAACCGATGGTTGATTTAGTAGCGGATGAAGATCCCACAGTATTTCTATTTCATGTAAATGAGCTAAACTGTAAGCTTAGATCCCCAGCTTTGATAAAACTCAGAGTTTAAGTGGCGAATGGCATCAGATTGAGACAAAAAAAAGTTTTTTTTACTCTTAGAGAAAAAGCTTCATCATAGACTTTGAGGAAACAGCCTTGTTGATTTCCCAACAGCACAGTTAGTTAAGCAAAAGTGGTAAAAACTTAAACATGCAGACGTGCAAACTGTTTTTAAAAATATTTAAATCCGTCCTGTTAGGCTAAAAAGAAAACCTAATCAAAACACCCTTTTCCTGAGATTTAAACTACTATTCATAATCATAAATAATAGATACAAATCATATAAATGATTTCCTAAATGTGAATAAAGTCTGACATTTCTTTTGGTTGCATTTTCATTGTTAGCATAAAGTTCAGCTGTGCTTTGAGAAGATGGAAGTGAGTCTCTGCTGACAGTAAGGAGGAAGAGTGAATCTCTTATTCTTATGACCATATATGTTTAAACGTTGGGTTGTTTATGTTTGAGAGCAGAGTGATGCATGAGAGTTTATTTCTATTAAATAATAATCAATCTGATAAGTCATTTAACTTCTCTAAGCTTCATTTAGTAAAGTTAAAACTCTGATAATTATCTGACCGCTTGCAGGATACAAAAATGTAATCGTCCATGTATCTTTTCTTGAGGTTTTCCACGATGGCGTCCTCTGTGATCTTGGACAGCAGGACCATGTCGTCCACGCCGCTCTGCTTCACATTCTGACTCTGCCAGTGGTACTTCGCCTGAAACACAGAAATTTAGTCATCCAGGTGTTTCTTCCTGGTTTTCAAAAACACAACCTCTGATTATCAAACTGCTTCGCTTAAGATTTAATTTAACTCCCATAAATTAAATGGACCATCCATGCAAGTTTACTACATTTTATAACTTTACTGCAACACATACATATGTGCTATAACACATTGTTATAACACATAGCATGTGCATAAATTAATATTTCCTTTGTGATTCTGTTCTATAACTTCACAAACTCTTAAAAATATGTTTTAAATTTTGCAGAACTAGAGTTACAACTTGTAAATGTGAAGACAAAAGTGAATAAAACAACAGCTAGCATTCAGACTTAAGTTAATAGAATAAAAATAAGACGCGTATTGATTTATTAGTAATATCTGCTCATCTTTAAGTGCAAATTAAATTAAATTACAGTTAAGACCTCTGGCAAATTTAGAATTAAAATGATTTTCTTTCCTTCCTCCAGAAGTTTGTTTCTGTTGGAAAGTGAATCAGACAGAAAAGACAATAAAACAACATAAAAAGGGCATTAATTTAGAAAAAAACATACTGTTTTAGTAAACAAAGAGCATCTTTTATATTATTTATAGCTTTCTAAATGAGCTGTGGAAAAGTATTTACCTATAAAGACCCTTCTGAAAATTGGCGGCCGCCTATTTTCATGTTTCCTCTCATATTATTGATTATCTTTGGAAAACCTCAAATTAAAAAATATTTTTCTAATTAAAATAAGTAGATATTTTAACTTGATAGTGTAAATGAAAATGCTTAATTAGGTGAGGGCAGTTTTCTTGCATAATGAGAAATAATTATTTGGTTTGACATTATTAAGTTATAACAACTCACAAATAAAGATTAATAAACTATCAGAACTTTAAAAAACAAGATTTAGACAAATTAGCTGTTGATTAACTTTAATTTCTTTTATCATCAAGGCAGCAGGTGAACCTTAAGAGCAAAACAAATTAAATTCTTGTGTTTTGCTAAAAGCCAGTTTCAATATGTGTCTGTCTCTCGTGTCGAAACAGTTTGTTCCTTAGTTTCTGGTCAACAATTATCAAAACCTTTAAAGGAAACGCTTTATTACATCTGTCCAATTCAAAGGCTGCAGGAGGCAGAGGATCCTGTTTGTTCACTTCCTCATTTGTTAACCATAAAAGGTTAAAACCTGTCACAATTTTTTAACACCTAAAAGTTTCAAAACAAGAAATAAATCTGAATATCCACCAAATATAACCTGAGTCAAAACATCAAGGAGTTTGAATTTTGAATTTTGTACCATAATTTCTGGACTACAAGTTGCTTTGAAAACTGCGGCTCAGACGATGATAAAATATTGATTTTTACCGATGGGTTTCCAAAAGCTGGACTCGTGTGATGACAAGCTCAAAAACTAATTTTATACGCGATTAGAGCGACAATGAAAGAGAGACTGAGGAAGAGCCTATGAGGCTGATCGACTCTGATACTGAAGCTTTAGTGGTTTCAATGCACAGCAGGAAGATGAAGATAGCAATCATTAAAAGTATTTTATTTCATTAAAAGTTTAATATTTAAGTCAGTGGATACGGTTGATATTCAAGTGTGCTCTGAAATTGCGGTGCTACGGTAAATAAAATGCTGCTTTTGCTGTAAAAATATAATGTCTCCTCTTTGTTAAATAAGGAAATTAACTCCAATTAGGCACAATATTTAGGTTCAGTTTACACCAACCCAACGGCTGACTACTGCCAGATCTGCAAAAAATTCTCTCAAATACAACCTGTCTGACAAGATGAAGTAGGTTAATAAATATAAAAGATCTATAAAACATGTATTATCTTAAGAATATATGAGAATCAAAGTTAATGGATGTTTTCACACCTAATTGTCTGGTAGACTGGGTTCAACTGAGGACCAAAAGTGAAACATTTGTTAGTTATATTTTCAGCTGGTAAGGTTTGCTTTCACTCTACACTGTCAAACAATCCAAGCTAATTGAACAACCTGTTCTTTCCCTGGCCTGTGGTGGCGCTGCAACAAAACCCACTGAGACAAAAGACATGAAAACCTCTGAAGAAGACATCAGCGCGCAAACAAAGCATCAGATTTCAGCTGTTGTATTATTTCTCTCTTATCTTTGTTAAAATACTACGAGCCATTTCTCCCACTAGCCCTTGATTCGAGAGTTCTCGTGTTTGTTTTGGTTTTCTTTACCCAGAATGCCCTGCGCCATCGTCCGCTTCCTGCTTTCGGAGTGGTTTCCTGTCCACTTGTATCCACGTATGAAGTAGAAATATGTCAGAGTTTGTTTCTGCAGAACAGTCTGATTGCACATTCACACCTTCCCAATACCGACAGGACTTTCTAGGCGCAGGGCATTCTGGGTATGCTCGTATTTTTTTTTAAGTCAACACAAAATAGAAATCCTACACCACGAAAATCTGACCACACTCTATTTTTGTTTACATTTTGTGAAAAAAAAAAAAAAAACTATCACGAAGTTTTTTTTTTTGTTTGTTTTTTTTTTTTGAGGTTTTTATGTTGTTTTCTTTGCTCGAGTGATTTTTGGTGCAGCGCCACCACAGGCGAGGAGGGGAATAGGCCTTTCAAAGGGTTTAGTTCAGTGTAGTGTGAAAGTGAACCACACCAGCTGAAAATATAATAATTGTTTCAATTTTGATCCATAATCAAACCAAGTTTATCAGCCTTAGAGTCAGTCTTCCTTATTCGTCAGTAAAAGAGAGAATAGGCAAAAATATACCATCATGTTCATGCTTGAAAATCCTCTGATGTGGCTGAATTATAAAGCAACTCTGTAAAACAAAGTGGGTCAAAATTCATCTAAGGTTTAGGAAAACATTTCTATAAATTAGGTCTGGAGGGGAATTACCTTTTCAAATAGGGACAGGTTTGAAAAAAAGAGTTTTGTTATTCGTCAAGTTATGTTTGTTTGATGATCTGAAACATTTAAATATGACAAAAGAGCAAAATCAAGTGGGAGGTTGCAGCAAAAAAAAAAAGCAGGCAGGAAGATTAGCAGGTTAATAAGTGAAAATTAAGGTCATTTTTATTAATGACCTGAAAAAAGTTATTTTGAAAAACTTTAGTTTCAAATCGTAACTTGTAAAGAGATTTAAAAAGTATTTTTAAAGCTAATTATCTAAAATCCTGACATTTATGACCAATTTTTACAACCACTGTTGAAGAAATGAATAATGACCTCTGACGTAGTTTGATAAATGTCATTGGATGATGGAGACCAGCAGTAAATGCCTGTTTGGCATCTTCAGACATTTGTTGAAAGCAAAACTAGTTGTGGTTATTGTTGCAGGAAACTGAGGTTGGCTGCCAGGCAGCAGGTTAAACAAACCCTGAACAGGTTTTTTTTTTTTTTACTTGGACGTTGTTGAAAACAAAAGTCACGATTGTCCGACCGCAGCTTTTACTTTGAAACCTTTTAAATAATCGGAGGTGCCATCTTCTAATCCAGCTGACCAGATGTTTGACACCTTTAAATCCACGTGAACCTTTGCTTTTCCCCAAAAGATGCTGGTCTGTTTGATGTGTGAAGCTGCTCAGGGTTTGTCACTGGCAAAATGTGGTCTGTGGTCAGAGACAGAGACTGACGCTGACATGCAAGAAGCTCGCTGCTGTGGTGTTTCATCACCAAGAAGTTCAGACATTTATTCACATTTTAAATCTTTAGAGACAAGACTGTAGGGTAATTTTAATAAAAGACGAGCACTTCTTGTACTAAATACGCAGAGCTCAGTTATAATCAGTCTGATTCATTAAGCTCTGGCAACACAGGAAATGCTAAGATCAGTTTTTATTTTTAAATTTAAAAAGCCCGTGATACACGGAAATCACACGTAAAGAATGCTTTTGAATTGAGGCCAAATGTTACTGCTTGTTGGCGAAATGCAACTAAGATCTCAGTAAATTTGAAAATGTTTCTTCTGTACATCGTTTATAAACAGAGGAGATTTTGGACATCTGGAAAAAACAAACAGCCCGCTGCACTGAAATACTGATTTCTGAACTCTCCCAGAGTTAAAATGTTAGTATTGTTGTTTCTAAGTGAATATCAACTTGTTTTCTTTGCATTATTTGAGGTCTGAAAGCTCCGCATCTTTTTTGTAAATTTGACCATTTCTCATTTTCTGCAAATAAAAACAAAATTTTTTTGCTTGGAATTTCAGAGACATCTTGTCAATAGTTCATAGAATAAAAGAACAAAGTTCATTTTACTCAAACATGTAGATATAAAGAGTAAAATCAGAGAAACTGATTACTTTAAGTGGCCTCCGGAACTGCAGGTAACATGGCTCTCTGCTCAGGGCAGCATGACTGAGGGCTTAAAAAAATAACAAATTATAGGTTTGGTTTATATCAAACCAAAACTAGTGCCAAACTACTTTTCTGCATCATGTAAGCACTAAATATGTGACTGCGCACACATTGAAGACAGCGTCTGGTTCAATGAGTCAGTGCGAAAATAAAAAGATATTTCTCTGTATTTTGTAGGTTGTTTATCTGCTTGTTTGTTTGATTGTTTTAAAAACTTAAAGCGTCATTTGATCAAACTTAAAAACCTACAATACTTCAAATTCAAAAACACTTTCCTGATTCCAATGGAAACTAAATGTTGCTGTAACTCAAAAGACTTGGTTTTACTGGTTTAACTGGTTTTCTGTGGTTTGAATTAGCTTTATCTCTTTATTTTTATGTTTTATTATATTATTACAGATGTTTTACATATTATTACTGAAACTTTACTTTGTTTAAGCTGAAACAAAGTAAAGTTGATGATGATGGTGATGGCTGTCCTGTAGCTGTCTGTGTTCCAGTGAATTTGAAGAAGCCTCTGACTGAAGACACTGGTTTTCTTTAGTTGGGTCATATCCAAAGTTATTTTTCGAAGCAGAATACCAATATTTAACAGATCAGTATCAGTTCTGAATCTGAAACAAACTTTTCATGACTTCAAGTTTGTTTGTTTTCTAGATTGTTTTCATCAGATGTATGAAGAAGGGCCCGTCCAGTCATACCAGAACCGCCATTGTTTAATAAGGTCGTATAAATAACATAACACTGAAAGTGTTTGGATTATTTGGACAGCCACAGCTTTGGCCTTTTAAAGTAACAAGCTTTTGAATCTACTCTGTTTTTTCCCTGAAGTCTGTGATGATCAGCTGATCAGCTGTCAGAAAAAAAAAACCCAATCCATTTTTGAACATTTTAGTGAAGAACTTTAACACATCTGACCACCAACAGAACCGTTGACCTTAACGTGTTGAACTGTGCTTTAGTTGGGGATTAATTTCAGCTTTCATCTGAACTCTTCTTTTGTGTTTACATGTAATAGTTTGGCTTTCAAAACTTGTTGACGCCAAAAAAACATCTGCAAAGATATTTATAAGGAAGGATGTTTAATTTTTAAATTTATGTCTGATTTAAAAGGCACCATTTTCATAACATTTTCACAAAGTTGGACCAAACAGAGAAGCAGATCTTTAACTATTCTTCTTCACTGCAAAAAACACAAAACATTTTTTTTATCTGGTTTCTAGTGCAAATATCTCAGTACACTTCAAATAAAACTAAGTAACTTTTCCACAAGGTATAAGAGCTTATTTTACAAAAGTAATTCTTTAAAAGGTACAGCTCTCCTATCAAGTTATTTCACTCATAACAAAACATTTTTCCATGTTATGAGTGAAATAATCTGTACATTTTCTCAATATTCAGGAATTATTTACATAAAAAAGCTTCTATCTTGCTGAAAAGTTACACGTAAGTTAATTTAATCTTATTTCAAGTGTGTTAAATGTTTGCACCAGAAACAAGATCAAAAACACTTTGTGAGATTTTGCAGAATCGCTCCAGCTCATCCTTAATTTTTCTCTTTTCGTCTCTTTAGATCAGCAGATTTAAATCTGGAGTCTGAGATTCATTTTGTGTCTGGTGGACCATTTGGTGCTGATTTGGCTGCATGTTTTGGATCATTATCCCACTGAAAAACCAAGTTTTTCTCATCTCGCCACCATTTATTTATTTACAATTCAATCCTCGATGCAGCTTTCCTGCGTTCAGTTTGCATCTCTTCCTCTTCTGTTTTTGCTCTACTTTTCTCCAGCTGCTAACAAAATAAAACCTTTTTAAAAATAATAATTGGATGTTATTAAGAGAATTGGTGATTCCATGCACTCTATGAGAAAAGGGCCCACAGCATCACTGATAACCTGCTATACTAAACAGTGGGATGAAGGTCTTTTCCCCCACATATTTATGCTTTGTTTCATACCAGAAACACATGGAGTGTGAGGAATAATCCACTCCATGCTCACTTGAAGTTTAGAGTTGCATCAGATGGTTGCTTGATTTGACTTCATGACCCCAAGATATCATCCAGTTAGCCATGAAGCCATTTTCTTGCAACCATTCATTTCAATTGAAAAATGCTTTATTAATCCCAAAGTGAGGAATGAATCTAAATAGCAGCCTTCAAGGACTGGAGTTGAATACCCGTTGTATAAAAGTTTCTGGATTAAAGAACTAATTTGTCCCATTTGTAGAGAATTTCTCAAATCTGTTGTTTGTTATGTGAATTATCTTGGCATAATTAGATTTTTTTTGCTAAGATATTTCTTTCTATAACCTAAACTTTTTCTTCTTAAGTGCTTTGAGATAATTTTTGCTGTAATTTTACTCTAGTTTCTTCCCAGGTGCAAAACTAAACAGTGAGTCAACATTTTGTTTCCATGCTCCTCATCGCTGAAAAAAATAAAATCCTGATAATCTGAAAAGTGAAAAACTGTTGAGTAAAGACTGAAAACAATACTGCAACTTCTGATCAGAGTCTCACCAATTACATTATTATCCCAATCTCTGATAAGTGATATCTATGATTATATTACATTTTAACATGTTTCTTTTCATGCAACGTTTTAAGGTTTATCCTCCATTTACACCAAACGTGAATGTAAAAAACTTTGTTTTTCCTTTTGTAAATAAACTGAATTAGAAGTTTTAATCAAGTGCTTGGTTGTTTAATAAATGCCTTTTCTTCAGTTCATGCCAGTGTTTTAACTAACTATGGAATTAGCATGATCTCCCTGGTTTATACATGCTAGCTTAGCTGTTTATACATGTTAGCTTAGCATGTACAGGCACAGAAATCTTCTCTCTTCCCTTTGGTTTGGTTAATGCTAGCTTCCATTTATACTCAGAACAGGGAAATTCTAACTTCCCAGTCAGAAAAATCAACTGGAACGCCTTCCGAAGTCGGCTTGTCACTGGGAGCAACTCAGATGGACTGTCAATATGGCCGCTCCTCGCATCAACTGTACGAATCTGTGGTGGAAACATGTTTTATTTGACAAGACACTCATGTAAACGTGAGTCTAAAATCAATATTACATGTAGCGCTTGTATCTCTAAACTACACAAATGAAAACTGGAGCTAGCAAATGGAAAGTAAAGCTTTAAATTATGTTTGTTAACGGTTCTGCGAACAATAATGTTACCATTCCGACTTCTTAGCTAGCCTGGAACGTTGTTACGTCGGGTCTGACGTAAAATCCACCTCCCAGGTAACTGGAACGCAGCATCACTTCCTGTTTTGTTTTGCTGAATCTTACTTTCATTATCTTCTGGCACAGTTAATCTCGTTTGTTGTGGAGGTAAAGCACCGATTTCGTTGTTTGCTAACCGCTAAAAAACACTGAAGAAGAAAATCTTGAGCGATTGACACGAAATTCATTCAGTCTTGACTGAAAAATAGACTTTTTCTCAGTGGCTTTGTCTTTAGATATCTTAGCAAATCGCATCTTGTTGCTTGTTTTCTTTGTTGATGTCATTGTGTTTATTGGATCTGAATCTGCCTTCTTTTGCATAATATTAAAGTTTTCTTTGAATTATTTCAGTCATCGAAGAAATCAGACTTACAGAAAGTTCGAACTTTTTAATGATAGCATCAACCTATATTTTATTTTGCTTTGAAACATTTCTTCACTTTGATCTTCTTAAAAACTGATAATTGAACTTAAAAAGAGAAGCAGAGACTGTTGCTCAACAGTTTTATCTTCCTTAGAGTAGATGTCATTTCTTTCTTTTTAAACCCAACAACTTGTGACACAGATTATCACTGGCAATCAGGTCCGCTGTGACTTTTATTTTGAAAGGCTCGAAGGCATCATTGGAGGCTGCAGAAAAAGTGAATTTGCTCTGTTGGATGATCTTTAAGAGATTGTGTGCATGAGTCACAGGCAGCATTTTCAGGAAGTGTTGTGACAGAAACTACCGGCCTCTCCTGTGAGTCCACTTCCTCCTCTCTCACCTCAGTCCTGCCTCTTGTGAAACCTGCAACCTTTGTACATGCTTTGGGGTCTTTTCCTGTAGCAGCCCCCTGTTGCATTTTTGCCCCAAAAAGTACAATAAATCCCTCAAGGCAACACAAGAGATTGATATGTGTATACTTATTGAACCATGGTGGATTTTGGTGCTTATTTTTGAATGAATGCAACACTTAAACCCAAAATCTTCTCTTTAAGTTTGTTCCTTGTGTACAAACTGATGCTTTAATATATTAAATGCAACCTTAAATAATGTGTTAAAGCAAATAATTCATGTATTTTACAGCTTTGAGCTTCAGTCTCAATAAAAAGGCTTGTCATGAAAAAGGGGAAACTCATTCTGCTGCTGAATCTCAACAGTTTTTAGGTTTAAACACCCCAACACATCTCTGGTCATGGAAAGATGAAACTTTGACTCATCTGACACCCTCATCTGTCATATGAACAAAAGCTGTTTTACTTCAAATAGAGTTAGTTTAATTGTTTTATCAGTTTTAAAGCCATCAAACAGCACAGGAGCACTTTTCTTACTTAAAGAATTGCAAAAATCCAACTTTTTGTTTGTACTTTGTTGATAAAATCTGAATGCGGATGTCAAAGTTGCACACCTGAGTTCACACAAGTCAAAGCAGCTCAGAGGATATGAAAGTGAGGTGCTTTACCATTGTTCCTGTGGGCCTCTCCTCCTCAGGCGTCCACCGTCCAGAAAGTGTGTGTCGGCTGTGTGTGTGCGCCGCTGAAATCCACGGTTGGACCTCGTCAGACTGCGGCCATCATCCAGGAGAGGGACAGCCGAAACCAGCAACAGGCGCTCACACTGCAAGACCTCCAGCAGAGCTGTCACATCTACTTCCTCATACTCCCACCGGCAGTGTGTGAAACAAGAACTGAACACACACACACACTCACCGCACACTGCTGAGAAGCTACTTCTGTTTTTCTGTCATGCTCCCGGCCGCCAGGGAGGATTAAGTAATGACCGGTTTGTTGGCTGCAGCTATCAAAGCTGCGTACCAAAATTAGTCCGTCAGATTCTTCTGGGATGCGCGGAGGAACGGTGCTTGCACAGAGGGATAATTTTCTCTAGTGTGCTGCCAAATGATGATGGGTGTTTTGTTTGAGAGGTGCTGACTCCACCCAGGCTGTGGTTGCTTCACGCAGCCTCCAACGCCCTTGATAACCGATGGGTTGAGGAAGACCGTACAGGAGAGCGTGTGGGCGTGCAGGTGCCAAACTCAGGCAGTTTTTGGTTTGTTTTAGGTTTTTTGAGTTGCATCGTCCTGCGTGTCCTGAATGTTTTCAGTTTCTTTGGAAAGCCCGTTTTGAATTTCTCCTCTGCTGGAACAACACTGAAAAAAAAAAAGTATTTTTGTCTATTTCTAGTGCAAATATCTCATTACACTTGAATTAAGACAAAAACTTAGCTTTCCACTATAATATAGGAGTTTGTTTTAAGTTAATTCCTTAATATTGATAAAAAGTACTGGTTCCATTGACAGATTATGAACACGTTTTTCCCATGTTTTAAGTGAGATAATCTGAGTGGATTCTCAGCAATACCAAGGAATTATTCACTTATTTAAAAAAGTCATATCATGCTGAAAAGTTACTAAAAGTTAGTATTATTAGTTTAGTCTTAAAGAGATATTTGTTCTAGAAACTGGACAAAAATACTTGGTAAAAGGTTTTTTATTTTTTTGCAGTGTAATGAAAACTTTAAACCTTCATCACTCAATAAAACCCAAACATATAAAACATAGTTTTGTTATTTTTAACCTGAAAAAAAAAAATTCTCAGGTAAAAATAAATTATAAATGCATATAACATTACGTTAGCAACAAAGCTAATCCTTCTAAAACATAATTTTCTTCACTTTTTCATTGAAATTAACTTGCAATCTCCTATATTTTGCTTAAAAGTGACTTGTAAGTTAGTTTTATCTCTTCAGGTGCACTAAGATATTTGCACTGGAAACTAGACATAAAGATTTGGTAAGATTTCGTGTTCTTGCACAGTAAAACAGTTTGTTTCTGTTTGGTGTCTGTTCTCCCCGTTGCCGCCTCCCTTCCTGTGCTGCTAATCTCTCTGGGTGGAGTTGCTGCGCCTGCTGCACTGATTCATGCACCGACTGCCATCTTCTCACAGGCACAAAAGCATTTTAAAGCCAGAAAACCTAAAAACGTAATTGCTTTTAGTAGCAGGTGTCGCTCTTGACAGTCATCCTTCCAATGTGTCACAATTAAACGTCAGTTAAATTCAAAAACAGCACATTACATAGTAATGATGACATGCAGCACAATCAGAAGTGAATATTCAGCAATGCGGCTTCTTCTGACGGTTTTACTCCATTGACGGGTCCGTTCAGCCCGAATACGAGGGCAAAAAAAGCAGAAGTTGTTGCTTCATTTTGGTTTTTCCATGAAAACAGGCTGATTCTGAAATAGATGAGCGATGATGTAAACATTCAGAGCAAAAATCCGTCCCAGACTGAGAGCAGATCACTTCCTTAAATTAACAAAAAGTTTCATCAATCTAGTGCTTCCTTTAAAGGAAAAAAGTGGATGTAGCGTTGAACAACATACGTGAACAAAACAGAAAGAACAATAGCAGTACAATGGAGATACAACAGTTAAATATTTAGTTTCTAAATGTTTGTTTTTCGTATTTACTAAAACGTGTAGTGACAGATTATGTGCGAAAAAGATCGATCTCCTCCCTGAGTTACTGCAGTGATCTGCAGAACTGCCCCGCTCCCGGTCAAAAACAACCAATCAGAGGAAGGAGGAGGGTCTTAGCGCTGTCAATCATCCTCATGTATGCGCTGTTAAATGGTGCAGAAATGGCTTACTGTTATAGTAAAACCGTTTATATGCAGTCAAAATGGGCTGCAAAAAGCATTATTAGCAGGGAGGCCATTAAAGTGTCATTTTCTTTTCCTTTATTTAGGATTAACCGAATTTTTATTTTTTTTAAAAAAACATGCAGACAAGTTTTAAAATAAAAGTAATTGGATTAAATTAAATTTGATCATTGCTTATGTTTTATATATATTTACCAGAGGATCAACACATGTCTGCCATTAAATCATATTTAAAAACATAATTGAGACATTTTAAAATGTGGTGTTATTTTATTTAAAGTCATCCCAGAACAAGTAACTTAAGTGTTTTACTGCGGATTGTTCCCTTAAGCTCCAACATTGAGTCCTAAGCTACAGAAACTGGTGAAGAGTTTCAGCTGGAAAGGAAATTTTACATACAACACAAAAGCATGCCACACTTTTCAGATTATTTTGGTTGTAAAAAAGTAAAATCCAAAATTTCAGGGGATAAAAATACTTTTGTAAGACACTGTAAGCATGAAAAGTGTGTCATGCTGGATCACGTCACTACATTCAGGAAACAGGGCCTCTGATTAACTAATGTTTTGATTTTAAACATTAATTATCACTAAATCTGAGAGATCAACACAAATAAATGAAGACAAAGAGGACCTCTAGTGGATGAACCTTTATAAACAGCTGCACTTATACACTTCATCACTATACGTTCTACTTTGCAGATCTGTAATATAAAAAAAAAAAAAGAAGAAAGGCTCAAGTTGATTTTTAAATAAAAGATTTTAACAACTGCTTACATGATACATGAGGAACAAACGACAGTCAACAAATAGCACCATTCAAAACCGAAGCACCACCAGAAGTAACGGGAACAAGAGCAGCCAATCCTCACAAAGACAGACAGTCACTTCCTTTCTTCACAGAGAAACGTTTGAGTGTTGCAACAAGTAGCTGCTCTAAGTGTTGACTAAAACCCGGCAGGTCAGAGAGCAGAGTGAGCGTCACAGCGAGCCCACGAGGCGCGATGACTGAAAACATGTCTTCCATTTCTCTCTACGAGTCGGAGAAACGCGATTTATGCGTCACTGAATCCGCTCTGCATCAGACGAGGTCGTACCAAAAGTGGGACACTTCAGGGTCAAATTAAAAATAAACTCAATTTCCTCAGAAAAAAACAAACGGTGTCAGCGTCTCAAACAAAATGCTGTGATTTCGTAATCTCCAAAAAGATTTTGTGAAGAGATTCTGTAGGCCCATTACTTTACTTTTTATTACCTTTTTTCAAATATTTGATACTCATTTATCTCATCACTGTGTATCAGATTTATATTATTTACACAGAAGAGAATTAGAGCCATCAACATTTTTTTAAATTCAAAATTCTGTTTTTTTCTCAGAATTTCATTGTGTCAATCTGTTAAAATCCAAATAAATAACCAAAATTTCTTAGGTGTATGTCAACAGTTATGTTGTTAGTATGTGAAAATAATCACATAACTACAACAGAGTATTAGGGTCAATGTAGATAAAAAAAGAAAATCAGTAAGTGTAAGTTTCCACCAAAAAAATTTATGAAAATTTCTAGCAAAATTTTGTTAAATATCTGAAGTTTTTTTCCTCAAAATCTTCTGGCAAATTTTTGACTTTTCAACTCTGCGATTTTTTTTCCTAGAATTTTTTTTTATCATAATCCAAAAATTTCTGAGGTTTTGGCAGAAATTCACTTTTTTTTTTTTTAACTACAATGGCCCTAATCTGCTGCCATACTGAACAGTTATAGGATTTGTAAACCTGAACTTTATCGACACTAAAAGCCTTCCCTACATTTATTTAGTCTTAAGACTAGATTTGTCTCAAGGTGCATAAACAATTCAAACAATTTTGATTCTAGAAGTCAGAATGTTTTTTCCAGTTATCCTCTTCAAAACATTTGATTTATAGAAATAAATGATATAAAAATCTGTTTTATAATGTAATTTTGTTGCATATTATCCTCTCATTTTCCAACTAAATGTGTTTTTTTTTATCCCAGTTCAAACCAAACACATCATCATGTTTCATTATTAGAATATTGAAATCTAACAGAAACTGGTATGAGACGTTTTTTTTTACTTTATGTAATCGTGTCTTCTGTATTTCTTTCTTTTTTTAAACAGTTTCCTGAAGACATGATCTTGATAGAGCATCAATCTGTAGCTGATTGTTCATTTTAGTTCAATTATCCACTTTCCTGGCTCCGTAAAATGTATAAAGAAATAAAGGATGGTTTAATATCTGCAGCTTAGATCCTGTAACTTCAGTCTGAAAGCAGGGATTTGATCTCTGGTGTGAAATCATGACTCATTGAAGTGGCTCCAAAATTACACAAGCGCTTAAGTTTAAAATTATCACGCTCCCCTTTCGACATACCAAATAAAAAAACAGGTTGCGATATGACAAAGGTGCTTTCATACCAGAAAAAATACTTATTTGTTTACATTTTTCTTACAGGATTTATTGTGATCATTTGAAATTATATTGATGGTTTTTGTTTTTCACTAAACTTTTCTGATCTTTAAACAATGTGAGCATAAAATGTCTCAAAGGCTAAAGGACAATAAATCACCTAAGATTTTATCTCTGGACACTTTTTAACTGTAAGGCTACAAAAATATAATTTATTCTCCTTTGTTTCACTGAATTTATAGAAAAAAAGGTAGAAAATAATATTCAGAATCACAAAAGATGAAATGGGCTTTTGGGTTTGGACATTTCTAATTTTTTTTTACTTTCACAGGAAAGAAAATGTGTTTTAAGACGAGATAATCGTCTAAAACATCCTCACTTTAAAAAGAAATAAGAGCTCCAGAAGCAACCAACCAATCAGGGTTGGTTTAAAGTTTTAGACAGAGTATCTGCAGTTTTGTGAAGGAAACTGTCTGAAAGGGGGTCATGCCTAAAAAAAGGCTGATAAATGACGCATTTAATTGCTCAGATTAGCTTTCCTGATGTAAAGAACGTGACAGAAATGTGAGGCTGCCTCGCTCTTCTGTTGGCCTCTTCCTGTTGGCAGAGCTGTGGCTCACTGTGCTCTGTGTTTCCACTCAGTATTTGCACCTTTACACATGTGGGAAAAATAAAATAAAACAAAAACTTTACAACCAGGCTGCACGGAGCGAAATCTGATAATGTCTGAGACTTCGTGCCAAAGTCTGACAACCTGTTGTATGAAAACAATTTTCAGTGAAGCTCTGCTGCGTGTTGCGATTTAACTGTGCAGAGGTGAAGCTACCCAAATGGCAAGACCGCGGCGTTTTCCACAACTTCCACAAAGACATCAAGTCAAATGATGGGACAAGAAACACAAAACACACAAGTCCTCCGACTGCAGACGCTTTGTGCAAATCCAAATCTGCTCTTACAACCGAATATCTGCGAGGACTTAATGGTTATATTGATATGCAACAAAACAAGGACATAAAAACAATAAGTCAAGTAAAAGCTAACATAAAAATATGTTTTAAAATAAAAGGAGCCAATCTTTTTCTCTGCAAAAACACAAAATCTAAGTACTTTGGTCTAGTTTCTAGTGCAAATATCTTAGTGCACCTAAAATAAGAAAACTAACTTAGAAGTATAGAAGCTTTAAGTCAATATTTCCTACATATTTATGAAATTGTACCTATTCCATAGACAGATTATTTCACTTATACATGGAAAAATATCTTGTTATCAGTGGCAATGGAACAAGTACGTTTTAAAAAAAAATGTTTCCATCAATATTAATGAATTATTGACTTGAAACAAGCTTATATATCTTGTTGAAAAGTTATTTGTAGGTCAGGTTTGTGTTATTTCAAGTGTACTAAGATATTTGCACTAGAAACTAGACCAAAATTAATTGGTAACATTTTGTGTTTTTGCAGTGTTATGGGCACAAATACCGTGAAAATAATTTCCTTTCAAAGTGGATGTTTTAAAAACGTATAACAGGCTAAACATTTAGGCCACTCAAGTAATAAGAAGTGGAGTTTAAGATTACTGAAACCAGTCCCGTAGCCAAAATTAAACGTATAGCACCAAAATATTAAGACAAAGTCAAAGTTTAGAGAGGCAAAGAGAGGGTCAGCTGCTCCATCCCTCCCTCCTTCCTCTCCAGGTTTCAGCGCTGGACCCTCTCCTCCAGTGGAACGATGTTTGGTCCAGAGATTTCAAATCTGGATTATCAGTGAGGAGAGGAAAACAAAGCACCCCTCTGACTAATTTCAGGATCTGTTTGCCAGCATCGACAGTGGACCCCAAGCTTGAACCGACGGAGAAACGGTGAAGGCTGCTGCAGCGAGGCTCAGTGGAAAAGCTTCAGTCTTACTGTTTGACCCTGCGACCGCAGCAGCGTCAGTGTCCCTGGCAGGTCTTACAGCACATCTGTCTGAAATATGGCCGGTTGCAGAACTTGAACCTGAGCACCAGGGGGCAGTACGCCACAGTGCTCACATCTTTACACTCTGCAGAGACAAAGAAGGAGAACCACAAATTCACAAATGTGTTGGACAATCTGAGATTAGCAATTTATCTACTCATCTCAGCATATATTATCTTTTTTCAGAGTACTAAAAGAAAAAAAAAAGAATAAATGCTGCATTTATCTTATCTAGTGTTCACTGGGTCAGGATTTGTGGTAGTTCAATTACTGTGGTGGGCACCGCTACCTAAAAACAACCATAAACAGTTGAACCTCATGTGCTTCACCAACCGGAAATTTAGCAATTTGACCTCTGACCTTCTGGGTTCTCTGAGTTGACGGGCAAACTGGCGTCACATTTGCTCTTGCACTGCTGCATGACGGCGGGCCGCTGATGCTCCAGACACTCGCTGGATGGCTGGCCGGTGTGGGCCAGGCACTGGACCGAGCGCATCTCCTGACCCAGACCACATCTGGCAGAGCACTGAACCACGAAAACACATTTCACAGAAACATAATCCTGCCACATCTCAACTTAGAAGTTTAATTTAAAAGATAAAACTAACAGTGCTGACAGGAAGACTAATAGCTAACAGTTAGACTTAATCCAACAGGTAACAAAGAGTGAGGAAGCTTGCATATAAGCACTTCCTATTTTTTTAATTACGCTCTTTAAAAGCTGCAAGGAGCAACTTCCTGCTATTTCTGATAGTTCCTAAAAAGTTAATTTTCTTCCCTCAATGCCCCACAATAATTTACTTAAATGTCAAAGTGTCACTAATGAAGCAATGATATATTAAACATGGCTACTTCAACTACCTAGATCAAATTGCTCCATGAGATAAAGCAGAGATTTAGTTTATTTAGTAGTTGTGAGGATTTCATGAATTCATCAAGTAAAAAAATGCAGTAAAAAGAAAGTACACCCTCTTCAAGTTCAAGGGTTTTATTTATCAGGAATGGAGAGCCAACAAGAAACTGACTGAAGTGACCAAATTTAATTTCAGATTAAGCAGCTCTGATCCAGTGACTGCCTGGCCGGAAACTCAAAAATTAATTTTGTTTTCCAAACGCTGCACACACTTTAGTTTGGAAGTTGTTACTGAGTAAAAAGAGACTGAAAAAGTGTATTTCTAAATGTTTTTTTCTCAGACAATGAGCTATTTTATATGGATATGCATCATACAGTCACATATGGGATAATTTGTCAATACAATAATCCTGATATATTACAACATTTTGGCTGAAAAACATAAGAATTTAGATGTTGCTATTCTCATGTTTTTAACAATTTTAAGTTTCTTCCTACAATATTTGCATTGAATTTCCACAAAAAAATCATTAAAAGTAATGTTTTTATATTTGTTTTTCTTGTCGTTAGTTTGGAATCTATGCACTTTTTCTGTCCCACAGAAAAAAAGACCCATCCTCTTTTTGCTAAATTTTATGTTTAGCTTAATTTTAAATCCTAAAAATATATGGATATTTAAAAATGGCAACTGGCAAATAGTAAATACTTATCTAAACTTATAAGATGTCTTTCTCAAAAAGTCATGTGACATTTGTGGCTGTAAATGACTTTTATTTGGCTGGCCTGAGAGTAAAAGCGGCTCTTCAGGCTGTACAGGTTTCAGACTGCTGGCCTAGTCCAAGTTCAGACCTTAAAATGATCAAAATGTTGCAGTGGAACCTTAAGACACCAGCTTCAGCTTGTGATCCTCAGTCAGCAAAAGAAATTTAAACTTAATTTTCCACACACGTACCAGTTTACCCAGGGATCTGCTTGTTTCTGTAAACTCCAGGTTGAATTTACATAAATTAAGTACTTGGTAAGAGAGAGTGTACTTTCTTTAATAATAAACTGAATGTTTTGATCAGATAAAAATGGTGAAGGACGTGGTCAGCGTCTCACCTCGCCCCATGGGCCTGTCACCCAGACAGGAGGAGGGCAGCGCTGCAGGTTACAGCGCACCCTGGACGTCGGGCGGCCATTTTTGGGACACTTTGAGTCTGGCAACGTGTCGCCGCTCTCCCCGCTCTTACACAACACCACGCGGTGTCGGTAGCCAGGACCACAACTGGGTGTGCACTGCAGACAGGAGGAGGGAAAACTATCTTTAAACCGACCGTCAGAGCAGCTGAGAGATGGAGGAGCAGGGAGGTCATTGCGTTCATAAGCATGCAATAAAATTATAAAACTTCGTCATTCCAGCAGGGGGCAGCAGCTGCAAATGAAAAAAAGCCAACAGCCTACAGAGTTCTTGTAAAACCTGACATTAATGGAGAAAGTACTCAAAACTGTACTTAAGTAAAAGTACAAACAGACAGACAAAAATGTGGTCTAGTAAAAGTATCAAACTAACATTTTTACTTGAGTAAAAGTAAGTATTGATTTTAAAAATAATGCATTGATAGTAAAAGTACTTGTTGTGCAATGATCAAAGTTTACTTACATATCATAATTACAACAACCTCAGCTGACCAAAGTTCTTCAAAACATCACAGATACATTATAAAACAGAAAATCAAGTTAAATTTGGTAAAAATAATAAGAGAATTATAAAACTGACAGAAAATACCAAAAACCAATAATACGAATAAATACCAATACAACCATTAACCCATTTAATACCACCGGCAATAAAATAGTTGGCAGACATTTTTAAAAAATTCTGGTAGCTCTAAAAGTGTTGTTTTTGCTTTTGGCAACTTATTGAATTGTTAAAATAAAATAATACATTGTCTATTACATGCAGTATCAGTTTCATATAGCGATTGTGAACCGTAACATGACCAGACCTCTATACTTTCTGCCTGTACTGCTGCAGGTAACGGTCTGTCTCAAAGTTATACAAGAGAAAGTCAGTAAAATACTTTAATAAACAAATATAACTAAAATATCTTGTACACATGTTCTTTAAAGGGTTTTCTACTGATGCGTAATTAAAAATTTATCCCTGCAGGCAGCTTTTAATCATAAGAAGAGCAAAAATAAACATGGCAACAATTGTTGCTGCTAGCATACGGCACCGGCAGCGCTATGCTAGATGTCAAAGGTTTGGCTGTTTATTCTGTGCATCTGGTTTTTCCTAAACATCTTAAAACTATGAGATGCTTTAGGTCTTCTAGATCCAATAGAATCCCAAAATGTCATCGTCTACGTCAGTCATTCCCACAACAGAAAATGATGCCTCCTGAATGACAGGTGCACTGAGAGACAGCAGCCATTTTCATGTGCAAAAGTAAACTTTGAGGTTATTTGTCCTGGCCAATAATGTACTCTTGTTTTATTTTTGCAAACAACTGTTGTCTAAAACAACTGGAAAAGTCAAAATAAAGCATGCAAGGCTGCAAAAACGTGCTTGTACCTCGGACCAGTCCAAGGCCAGCCACTCTGGAGGGCAGCTGTGGTTGCTGCAGGGCTCTGTGAACGAGGGGCGGGTGGAGCTGCAGGCCGAGTCGTCCAGGACCTTTTCCTCCACCGCAGAGATCCTCCTTTTACATAACACCTCCCGAGTGCGCAGGCCGCCGTTGCAGCTGCGGCTGCACTCCGACCACTCTCCTGTCCACCAGCTGGAAGCGGAAATAAACCTGCTGTTTGTTTTTAATGTCCTCACACGCTGCTGCCGCAATAAGAAGGAAATGCAAGAAAAGTTTTTAATTCCCTCTCATGCAGAGACAAAGTGATCAGGACTCACTTTGGGGAGCACGGCTCAGTGTTGCAGGATCTTCTCTTCTCTTTGGGTTTGCTCTTCTTGTCACAGAAGTGATTGTAGACGACAGAAATATCCGACTGCCTCTTACACACAACCTGCTGGATCTGTACACCTGACCACAGGTGAGACAGAAAAAATACAACACAATGCCAAAAGACAAACACGTTTTATCACTCAAACTTTACAGCATTGCACTGCAAAAACACCAACTCTTAGCAAGTATCTGTCTAGTTTCCAGTGCAAATATCTTGGTACACTTGAAATAATACAAAACTAACTTATAAGTAACTTTTCAGCAAGTTATAAAAGCTTGGTTACAGTTAATAATTCTATAGTATCAATAAAAGTGCTGATTCCACTTGCAGATTATTTCACTAACAAGACATTTCTGCCAGTGGAACTGGTACCTTTCATCAATATTCAAGAAGTATTGACTTAAAACAGGCTCCTATATCTTGCTGAAGAATTACTTGAAAGTTAGTTTTGTTTTATTTCAAGTGTATTGAGATATTTACCCTCGAAACTAGTCCAAAATACATGGTAAGAGTTTGTCTTTTCTCAGTGTACTTGAATTTTATGTGATAATTGCTTCCCATTTCCTCCTATAACAAAATAAAACCTATTGCTAATTTGTCCAGTGAAGGCAGCTATGAGTTCATTGATTCCTATTCTCTTTAAAAAGCCTGACCTGCTGATTCTGATTCTGTCCAATACCAAATTCTTTTGTCTGAAAGTTTCCCAGTTGGCAACAGTAGAGTGACTATTAACTGCTCGGAGGTCAATTTTTTGCTGAAATCTGATTATTTTCCTATCAAATGTGACCGCAATGTCACTTCTGTGTGAACGGTTTATGACCTCAAAGCAACTCGCATGTGTGTAGACGTCAATAAAAGTAAAAACTTGATGTTTTCATAGTTAAATTTAATTTCTTTATTTATGTTCAGGTTATGAGGTGATCAGCCAGTGACTGTGTAACCGATAACACAAATTTAAACATGTATTTGTATTTTTTTCTTGCTTTCCTACCTCCCGCACACAAAGCTGAGCAGCGGGACCAGGACGTGTACTGCCAGGCGAAGCCGCTCATGGGATCCCTGCTGACAGGCGGGTTGAAACGATAGTGGATCCCCTGGTTGTCCTCCCTCACCAGAACCTGAACACACAAATGCAAAACAGGAATAGACTCACTAATTTCACTTTATCAAATTCTAACTGTGCATCTTTTGAACATTTAATATTTCTTCTGTCCCAGTCCTACCATGACAATGAGGGTCATGTTTGTTGGGCCCAGAGCTTCTAGCGTTTCTGGACCGTCGGTGGGCCGCCTGTAGTGGAAAATCGTCCCGGCAACGCTAAACCTTCGAGGCGTGTCAATGTTAAGCTTCCCATTGATAAAATATTGGTCATTTTTGCTCTTCAGGACTGGAACACAGAGAAGAGACATTTACTCTTTAGGTTTCAAAAATACACTTTACAATTTGATAGACTGAAGCAAACTGTGAATGTATGAGCAGTGACTTTAAAACCAGTATATGTACCTCTCCAGTTAAATAGTTTTTAATCTGAATGAGACTTTTTGACAAGTGTTTGTTTAAACTATCTTCGACTTACCAAGGTAGTTGAGGGAAATGTTGAGCTCTTGAATGTGGATGAACACTGATCCTTTGGGAATTCTCACCACTTCTTCATAATCTAGGAGCAGAAAACGCCAAGAAAACAGGAAAAAAAAGAGTGAAATGAAGGAGTTTTATTCACTGTGGACCAGTGTGGGGTTTAACTCTGTGGGACATCAACGTGCTAAGCAGGGGCTTCAGTTTCCAGCTGCATTCCTGGGCAGACATCCTCCAGTCTGTGCTCAGAAACAACATCTCTGCCAGGAACTGGCTTCTCCCATTTTCCCTCCATTTACTCCATCTGTCTGTCTTTCGTCCATGTTTTTTTTTTTTTTTTTTTAAAAACGTTTCTGCTCATCTTACCTCCATCTCGACTCACTCTGACTGTTTGAGCTCCGCTCTGCCGTCCAGCTAGAAGACCAGGTGCTGAAGCACCATAAATAACTCCAACTCACTGGAGGATGACAGAATGAAAAAGCTCAACTGGAATCTAATTCCTTCCAGTGATTCTTTTTTGATTGTGAAGCTTTGAGAGGCGAAAGGTTTTGGTTTCAGGTGTTTTGTTTAGGGGTTTTTTTCCCCAGAACATTTTGCGAAAATTTTATAACACCTCATCCCCTACTTGACAGATTTGGACAAATTGCGAATTGAGATACACTGGAAAAACACCATATATTATCAAATATTTTTGTCTAGTTTCTAGTGAAAATATCTCAAAACATTTGAAGTAAAACAAAACTAACTTACAAGCAACTTTTATAAAGATAAAAGAACTTATTTTAAGTCAAAAATTGAAAAAGTACTAGTTGCACTGGCAGATTATTTCACCTATAACATGGAGAAAATGCCTCTATAAATTTTACTTTTTAATTAATATTAAGGGATTATTAACTTAAAACAAACTCCTATGTACACATAACTGAAATGTTATGTGTACGTTTGTTTTGTCTTAATTCAAGTGCAATAAGACATTTGCACTAGAAACTAGACGAAAAATACTTGGTAAGATTTTGTTTTTGCAGTGCTGCTACATCAGAGGAGCAACACAAAACAGGCTTTCCAAAGAAACTAAAAACATTCAGAAACTTTAACTTACAATCTTAAAAAGCAACTCAAATGAAAAAGATAAAGTACAGTCAGAAAATGGCTCAAACCTCAGGCGACCATGTAGGAGGATGCAAAATGCCTTGCTATAAAATAAATAATCTGATTTAAAATTGTGTAATTTGTTAAATCAATATTAAGGACTGACCACAGGTGAAACAGAAATATACAATACAATTTTCAGCAAAATATAAGAAGTTAATTTAAGTGAATAATTCCCTAATATTGATGAAAGAGTGCTAGTTGCACTGGCAGATTAATTCACTAATAACAAGGAAATGCTTTGTTACAATTTAAATAATCTGTTAATGGAACCAGTACTAGTACAAATAAATAGTAAGAAATTATTCACCTAAAACAAGCTCCTAAATCTTGCTAAAAAGTCTTTTTAGTTAGTTTTGTCTTATTTCAAGTGTACCAAGATATTTGCACTACAGATGAGACCACAAATATTTGGTAAAATTGAGTGTTTTTGCAGTGTAAATGCATCTATGTTGAGATTGGAGCACAAATAAAATTAAAATAAAAAATACAGGAGAATTGGGAAATCTGATCTTTCACTTTTCTAGAACAGGATGAACTCCAGTACGCATTCATGTCATTTTTCTCAGCTTTACAGTGCAGACGCAGTGGTTTGGCTTCATTTTGTGGTCATAAAACTCTCCCTATAGGGATAATGTTATCACTTGGTATGTTAATAATAGAGTAAAGAGGTTTCTGGGATATTCTTGCAATGTAATGCATAGTTTTATACTAAGTTCTGCCTATATGCCTCGCATACTTTTGTCTTTTTGTGCTTACACTTATATTTACTGCCTCACAGCTTTATAATCTGCACATTGTAGAGTCTATTGGCAAACAACAAAACCAACAAAATAGAAGTGGTTTACTGTAATGCATGTGAATTGTGTGCTTGCATGTCATGTGTGAGACAAACAAAACGGAAAGCCACACATATAAAAGTTGCCCCAAAACTCTACTGCAGGTCAAAAACTCCAGAGGGAGACTTTAAATCACTGAAGCAGACAGCAGAGGAGAAGTGTTGGCTGGAGGCTTTTTTGGAGTTGGGAGAAATCAAAAGCTTGCTGTAGACATGACTGAGTGATTCTCCCAGTCATAAATCCTGACCGGTACCAGAATAAGCCTCCAGTCCTGCGTCTGGAGTTTGAGTTTGAGATGAAAAGGCACTGTGCTGTCATTGTGACCGAGTCGACTTCACTTTGAAAAGTAAAGCTTCATTTAATTTAAACTCACTTTATAGTGCATTATAAATCGATTTAATTAAAAAGCAAAGCTGGACGTTGTAGGATTTTGGAGTTATTTTTTTTAGTTGTGGAGGAATTTCATCTACTCTTCTTTCCAACCTTGCTTCAGTTTCTGGAGGCTTCCAGACATGGATAGACAATAAATCAATAACAATGTATATCGCCATAGACACCTGATCAATATCAATAGAAAACATGTGACAGAACTGAACTCCAGTCCAGAACCACAAGGCATTCTGGGAGATGTAGACTTAGCCTCTCGTGGCTAGTTAAGCAAAGTTAGTGACATTAACTAACTCACCCACTCTTTGGTTACCTAGCAACAACATGCTGAGCAACTTGTGCAGCAGAAGCTTAAGGTTTCGCCACTCATAGCAGCTTAAAAATAAAAAACAACGGTGTGGATTGAAAACTTGATAAAACATCAATTTGGTAGTATTTCAAATATTTAAAACAAAACTAATCAATAATTATTGATATTGATATGAAAGGCTTATATCGTGATACATTTTTCAGCCCCACTTCTAATAGAAAGTGACTTTTTTTTAAACTCCAGCTGTGGCTGCAGATGTTCTGAAGGCAGCAGGGACGTCAGACCGAGGCTGACAGGTTGACCCGGTTCTTGAGGTTTACAGCAGGAGTGGATGTTCAGGGTGTGGCCCGCCCCAGAGGACCATGGGAGGGGGCGGTGGGTGTCAACACAAACATGAGCGGCTCTGGAGTTGGTGTTGTGGGCAGACGGTCACCGAAAATATATTTGATAGCAACCGGACCTCAAGCCGCGGCGGTCGGATTTACATGCCGCGGTGTTTTTGAACGCAGCGTCTGTGTGTGGCCCTTCTGAGTTCGACTCAGGTCCAGCAGGTTGACGTCACGACAGACACGTTCGGGTTCACTGTATTTGTTCTAACGAAAAAACCAAAAACAAATCAGTCCAGCAGCTCTGCCCCACAGTTACCAATGGCAAGAGAAAAAGGGGGAGGAGCTATCAGTTACTGGTTGCTACGGTAACCACCAACTGAACTCAGAAGGGCAGAACAAAACTTAAAACACCAACTGGAGAAACAACTTATTGACTAAACTGAATAAATTCAAAGAACAAATAAACACATTTTGACGAACTTCCCATCTATAATATTGTTGAAATAAAACCCTGTTACATATGTTTGTTATGGTGACGTTGATTCCAGTTTCTAGTTCTTACATAATGATCCTTTACAAACTCGGGAAGTTGTTTGTGAAAATCTGTTTTGGGTTTATGCAGGCAAAACCCCTTCTGAAACACTTTTAATGAGATTAAAAAGTGTTTTAATCTCATTAAACGCTTTTAATGAGATTAAAAAGTGTTTCAGTGTCGTTCGTGTAGAAACAATCCACTTTGAATATTCTGATTCATGGTTCACAATAATGGGATGCCAAACTTTGGACTCTTTTCACTGAAATGTTACAGGACTGGACAGACTTTTCTAATGAAAAACGCTGAAATAATTTATAAAGATGTCAATAAAGTCATTTGGTATTTCTTAAAGTGCATCCATCAGAAAAAATTCAGATTTTTTTTTTCAAAATATGTGCAATTAAAATAAAGAAAAAGCAGGATTCAGAAATACAAAGTCTTAAAAAGTGTTCAAAAACAATAACAAATGTGAATTGATAAAATCTGAGTTGCAGGCCTGAGATTTGTAAAAATAGCAAACAAACATCTAAACACAAAGAGTTGATGATTTTAGTAAACAAGTGTTGCCAAAGCAACTTAACAGGTTCCAAGGTGCTTTTTGTAAAGCAGTTTCACCGATAAATGAAACTTAAACGGAGCTAAACGTGATAAAGACGACCAAAGAAGTGTTTCAGCTTAAAGAAGTTCTAACTCATGTTTGACTGGGAATAGGACTTTGAATTTCAATGTGCAAATATGGATGTGTGAATCAAACACTGACATGATAATCTTCCTCAGATCTTCTGAAAATATAATCTGTAAGAAGGTATTACAGATACTTTTCATTTCTGTTTTAATTTTTTTTTCTATTGATGTCATGTTTTTATTAGATGTAAGCAAAAAATCATCATAATTAAGAGAAATAAAGGCTTTAAAACATCAGTTTGTGTGTAATCAATAAGTTATTTCACTTAGTGGATTGAATTACTGAAATATAGTAACTTTTAACTGTATCTGACTTGCATATTCCTGATTTTAAAGCAAGGTCAGGCCAGTCGTTGAGTTAAAATATTCTGAAATCCTTGCCGTGTTCAGCAAAGTTAAGCCAGTGCTTGTATAAATACATGATTATGAAAGTATGTTTCATCCTCTAATTTGCCCAAAATCCATCTTTCCAAGACAGCAAAAGCCAGATATGCATATTTGCTCGACTACCGATTGTGTTGCATATCTTGAAATGGTGAAAGCTTCCTGTCTAACCTCTGGGAAGACGAACACTTGCTCCAAAGATGAAATTAAACTTTGCCTGGATTGACTAGAGTTGGATGATGAAGAATAACAGGTGAAGTGTTTTGGTTTCTACCTCCTTCAGGCAGCGAGTCGTTGAAGACTCCCTCCACGGAGATGCAGCTGCTCCCATCGCCGCCGCAGGTCCGACAGCGATCTTCACGCACGTCTGACCCGAGCACACGATCGCAGCCCACGTGCTGCGATAAAAAGACAGGAACGAGTGAGCTGCAGAGGTCACCCGGGGTCACGGGCAGAAGAGGGCACAGTCTGTGAGCTGAGAGGTGTCAGAGGCCGAGCTGACGAATTGCCTCCTAATGTCTTCCAGACCGCTTTTTCAAAACACAGAAATATCAGATAGAAAATCCAGATGTGTGCTGCGTGTTTTTTTTTTTTGCTTTTTTTTTTTTGTCTGATCCTGAGCAGACACAACGCTCTTTGGTTGCTGAACTCAAAGCTGTCGACATAAATAAATTTCATGATGAGCAAAGCAGGTGGTTTCACTCAAACTCTTAAACAGGGAACAAAACTGAAACTAAACTGTAGAAAATGAACGACGACTGCTCCGATTTCTGTTGCTGCATGCGGCGGCTGGTTGATGCCAAGCAGCGTTAATTTTCACAGCAAATTCAGTTTTAGTTTTAGTCTTTTGCCTAAAATTTTATTTTGTTTTAATCGACTATTTATAATAACATTCTAGTGAACAAAATTATATATAAAAGGTCAGGTTTCTCATTTCTACCAAAGACTGGATGACAAAAAGCGACTTCAGTATTCATTTTATTTGTTGTTTCAGTTCTTTTGTTTATATATTTTAGATTTTCAAAATGGCTTCCAGTTCTAGTTTATCGATCTTTGAGAGGGTTTACTTCCATTATAATGTCATTACCATTATATTACTTGAAAATAGTTTCCAAATAATATTATTGTTTATCACAATATTACTGGGACAATTTATCATCCAGACAAAATTTGTTATTGTGACTTTGGTTTATTTATACACAGTTATTGAAACCTAGAAACATCTTTGCATCAACTCTGAGGTAAATCAAATTTCATACTATTCTTGCAGCTAAACTAAAGAGGAGAAACTAATGGAGAACAGCAAACCTCAGACAGAAATGCTCCTGCTCTTTTACTGCAAACATTTGCTCCATTAACTGCCATTAACCAGAACATCCACATTGAATAAACTAGATCATATTTTCAGATACACTGCCACTTTTCTAAAACTTCTGATTATCTAACAACAGATGTTAAAGCAACAGACAGGTGGACATAAACCACGAGTAACCTGGCTAAAATAGAAAAAGAGGAGAGCCTGGATTGCAGGAAGAAAAACTACAAGAAAAAAAAAGTAGAAGGAAGTCAGAAAGTAGAAAAGGGCAGAAAATAGGAGAGCAGGGAATGAAAGCCAGCCTGCAGCGCAGACAGACTAACAACTGAGCTGGAAGGTCACTGAGTTCCTGCAGAGCAGAGCAGAGCGCAAGAGAAAAAAGGAGGACTTTTGATAAACACAACCGTCTCTTTGGATTTCAGACCACCTCTGCTTCATAATCTAACAGACCTCTGAGTCATATTAAAAACGGGAGCTAAGGTGAGGTTAGAAAGGTTGGAAGACAGACATTAGGATGTTAGTAATGTCTGAGGTGGATCTTATTTACACACTTAAAAGGGCTGAAGTACAAACTGTTTCATTGTGAGATTTCTAGGAAAAGCACAAGCAATTATTCAATGAATCTTTGTTGTGAGCGTCAGCTGGGCCATTCAGCACCAGGTGGTCAAAGCACACCACACTGGCATCATATTGTTATAATTAACAGCTGGGATCAAGATCATTACTGTGAATCTGAGTCTGTTGCCAAAATTACATCTAGTTTTATCATCTGAGCAGCTGATTCTGACGAGCAACACCAGCCAGCGTGTAAACCAGACGGCCGCAGCTGTTCAGGCTTCAAAGTGACTGAGATCAAGACAATCTCCTGTTGATTCGACTTAAACCAGCTTACTCACGTTTTAGTGACTTTTATTGGACTAAAACCAAATGCTCGCATGGATTTGTTTAAACAAAATCCTTCTTACTGACCTTACACTCTCCGTTTACACAAACATCCAGAGCGTCATCTCGACACGGCGTGCCGTCCACCACGGCGGGAGCTCGCTCCGTGTAGAAGTTGTATCCTTCGGCGAGGCAGTTGAGAGAGCAGGGCTTCACCCCACCTGGACCCGCACGACGCAACAGAACCAGCACACAAAGCGTTAATGCACATAAAAGACAGAGAAGACATGCTTAGGAGAGGTTTTGTTTGTTGTTTCAGGAAAATGTGAGTGGAAATAAAAAAGACATCAGCAATTTTGAAGGAAAATGAAACTAAAACTGATTAAAAAGAAGGATGTAAAAATGATTTCTACCCTTCTCAATAGATTCTTAACTGCTGTCCAGCGTTCTGCATAATTCCTATGGTATTTAGATGATTTCTATTTTGTGATGAGCTCCCGAATCTTTAGCTACTCCTAAAGTTTCTCTAGATGTTTCTTTTATTTCCACTCTAAAGAAACATGTGGCTTAATTGGCTCTTTGGACCTTACACAAGGTTTCAATGTAACTCTGGCTTAAAATGCTAAATAATCAACTCATGTTTTAAATATAAATAAATAACAAATGGTGGCATAAGATTTTTTATGTAATAGATTGACTTTCCATGACAAAATGACACTAAAAATACTAATATTGTTTCCGATTTTTTTTAAAGTTGGAAATTATGTACTTTTTTGTTTTCCATAAATGTCAACATCCCACAGAAGGAAACATATTCATCTTCTTTTCTGAAAATGTTTTTCTTCATTCTGAAATCTAAAAACAGAAATAAGATGGGGTTCTTTAAACCAGCCTGGTTTGCTAGGTGACAGGCGGAGCTCTGCTGAGGTTGCTAGGTAACAGGCTGGGCTTTGCTGGGGTTGCTAGGTAACAGGTTGAACTGTGCTGGGGTTGCTAGGTGAGGAGTCATGCCTGCTAATTGGTAACGTTACATTCCAGAGGCTTTTGAAACAGATCATTTTCCAAAAAACATGAACTTATTGCCAAAAACTATCTGGGTGGCGTTATTTTTTAAGTGCTTGGGTTGTTTTTAGAAGCAGTAGAGACCCAACTATAAGTGTAAAAATGTACATTTTGCATCATACATCCCCTTTAAAGTATATTTGGCATTTCAACTATGGAAAAAGCCAGGTTCAAGTGTATTTATGGAGCACAGTCGCTCATGAATTGCTAACACTGCGGGTCCACTGCACCTCTGAATGCTACAATTCAGCAGTTAGCTAGCAGTTTCCTGCCACTTCTTTGGGATAAATGTCATCTTTACCCAGAGGGTCAGTATTTAGCAGTTTGGAGTGGTAAAGGGAAGTACTGAGTGGCCAATAAATTTAACAAAATATCTTATTACGAAAACACAACCTCATTCAAAACAGTGTTTCAACAAATCTTCATTCATGTGTGAAACAGATCAACAGTTTCTTATTAGAGTGACTGCTGACATCATCCTGTGTTTGTTTGTGCTGGCAGTCACAGCCTGTGCTAGCAAGAGAAAGCGAGAATGTACCGGTCAAACTCACAGACAATAAATTGTTCAGACTACGGAAAACTACAACTCCCATGGTGCCGAGTTTTGGCAGGGTAATGGTAGCTTTCAGGTGTGTGGTGTGAAGGTTGAACGTGAAGGCTGCTGGACTAAAAACATTGACATAGAACAGCTTGTTTCAAGAAAAAAAAATAAGTGAGAGGTTTTTCCTTTAATAAATGAGCTGTCCTTGGCTGCCTGAACTGACAGAGACGGCCTGTTTCTGTTTTCCACGTCAGGATAGAAATGAGAAGAAATCACATGAAGCTAAACTAAATCAATTTAGAGATTGAAAGAATGGGGAAATGAGGAAGAAAAAAAAAGACAAGAGTTATCCACATAAAAGGATGAAAAGCACAACTGGAAGTCTGACGAGAGATGGAGAGCTGCTGTATGACTTTAACAAGGAAAAGAGAAATTGGCACTTTTCCCATTTTAGCAGCTGCAAGGGATTTTTCTTGGAAAATCAGCTGACTTGATGAAAAGACCACTTGTTGCCTGGTGTTGGAATTGTTTCGCCGACTATCTCTGCAAGCCATTATGCTTGAAATTAAAGCAGTCAAACTATTTATCTTTTGCGTCCAGTTTTCGGCGTTCGGCATTTAGCAGAAATGAGAAATTCCTGCAGAGAACTTCGGGTGCAGCCAGCATCTGCACACCAGACAAGAGGGACAGTCTGCAGCTTCAACACACACAAGCAGCTTCAATTCAGTTTATTTACAAAGCGCAGAATTTACAACATCTCAAAAGGCTTAGATTAAATGAATCCAATTCAATATGTACTGAGCTAAATCCAATTTCTACTTCAGCACCAGCGATGCTAAGCAGGAAGTCGTAATGTCTCCAAGGTCTGTGATCTTCATAAAATATAAACCATCATCCCAAACTATGAGTAATGAATTACAACTGCTGGCAGAAAGAGAATCAGTCCCATCTGGGGTGACTTTCACTCAGTTTTTTTAATTTGACTTAAGAAGAAAATCAATTTAGACACAAAGCCATTTTATTTAATAGCTGAACATTCTGGCTTTGTAAAATGTGCTTAGAAAACGACGCTGCTACAATTACTGACATCTTTTAATTTTAGATCAAGTAAGCCGGGCCAACGTAAAGAAGAACCTTGCAGCTTCTCTGCACCTCATTAATGTGTTTAATGTGTAAATTTTTGCATTTTGATTATTTCTGAAAGCGGACTTATTATCCAAAATTAACACTTTGAATGTTTTTTTACTTCCATTTGGGTCTCAACTGCTTGTAAAAGCAGCCGAAGCACTAAGAAAAAAGAAAAAAACACCCAGTTGTTTTCTGGCATTAATTTAATGTTTCTTGGTTTCTGGAAAACAAACCATTTCAAAAAGTCACAATCTACGGGTACTGCGCTGTTACCTAGCAACCCCAGCAGAGCCCAGCCCCGTTACCTAGCAACCCAAGGGTAGCTTCAGCAGTTTGGTGGAAAAAATGAGGAGAGGAAACAAAACTGTTGCAAGAACAGTCTTCAACCCCTTCAAAATAAGAGCATGAGAATAAACATCTAGAATTGTTAAGTCGAACAACCAAAACTGCAACAAAGGTGTCAAACTTCCTCCAATGGAAAACTTACATAACAGCAAAGTAAATTAGCACTTTATAATTTATTCAGAAAAATTAATTTAAGGCAAGCTAATGCTGCGTTCACACCAAACGGGTTTTGCGGGTCAAAAATGTGTCCAATGCTTTGAGTTGAATGTGTGTGCACTTTGAAGTCAGCTTTAGCTTTAGATGTGAATCAAACGCAACATCTCCTGGCAGGACACCAGCTAATGTATTCAAAGTTAACTGTTAAAGAGCTAAGCAAAAGATTAGCTCTACTATTAGCATACTAGGGTATTTGTGGAAGTGTACCCACCACTGCATTTCACAATCGTGCACAATTTTGAGTTGGTAACAAAATACATTGAAGTTTGTAATTCTAACATGGGAAAATGCAGACATATCAATACTAACACTACGCCTCAGCAAATATTAAATAAAAAAAAACCCGCTCACCTCCTCTGTACGGTTTCCAGGTGTAAAATTTTCCCCTGAAAGGAGTGCTGTCAAAGTCGGAGCACTGGATCTCTCTGAAGTCCCTGGAGCCTGCAGGACACTCCTGCATTGGACACAAATGCACAAATTCGTACATGTAGATTTTCTCTGTGTTTACTCTGCGTTCACACTCTACATGCAAGCCAAGAATCACAAACTATATTCCTAGTGTAGATGAATGAGTGCAGACGAATTGATAGTAAAGATTGAGTAAAACTCACATCAATATTGCATGACCTGAAGCGTTTTCTCTCTCCCAGACAGTATTTTCCTCCGATGGTTGGCCTGCAGTCAAAAACAGCAGGATCAGTCTGTCACATATCGACTACATCAGTCCTCCATTACATCAGCACACATACCGACGTCAAAGTTCAGTTGTTTCATGGCTCCATCCTTATCTTTAGCTGCACTGATTGGACTTTATTTTAGCTACATTGATTTCACAACAAGACAACTTTTCTCCATTTTAAAAATACATCTGTTTGGTGTGCAGCTGGCAGCTTTCTCAATATTTACATCACTTTTCGGTCTGAAATGAAACAGGAGAAAATCGTTGGCCCCAGATTTGGGTCAGACCATTCCCCTCTTTAATAATTTCAAGATGAGCTATCTGCTGACAACGATTCAAAATATTATACATTTTGCAATGATTTGGACTTTACTGATGCAGAGTGAGAAGAACTTTAATTTAAATAATTGCCCTCTTCATGGTACGACTGAGAGGAAGAATATATACAAGTATAGTGTAAAAGGTTGACCAACACCAGTCAGAGTGAGGATCTGATGTCAGGCGTCAGAACAGATGGTCTCTCTGGGAAAGACGTTTAATTATCTCTGGGTCTAATGGCTGCTTTTACAGGGGCCACAAGATGGACGACAAAGCTCTCAATCTACTGGCCTGTCTGCCCTTTAACTCACCCATGATCCCATCTATATGTCACGATCTATATCCTGAGATATAGATCGTGAACCAGATTTGAGGAAACAGCTGAAATCAGCTTTTCAGAGAGAACAGCTGGGTCAAAACAAAAGAGGTAAAGAAAGGAGATTCGTTTTCTGGGCAGTTTGGAGTCGAAGAACCAAGAATCAAAAAGAGTCAGCCGAGCTGAATCAGACATTTGATCAGATCCTCTGAACATCAGCGGATGGATGAATGGATGGATGGATAAACGGATGGATGGCTAAAGAGATGGATGGACGGCTAGATGTTTGCTTTTGTCAGTTAGTCTTCCATTCCTCTAAGCTTTAATTATTAGATTTTGTGTTTTTTAATCTTGTTTTTTTTTGCTTGATTTCTGCTTCCTCATTTCCAGCGTTGTCCTGGTTCTGGTTCCCAACATCCTCCTGGTTCCCAGCGTCCTCCTGGTTCCCAGGGTCCTCCTGGTTCCCAGCGTCCTCCTGGTTCCCAGCGTCCTCCGGGTTCCCAGCGTCCTCCTGGTTCCCAGCGTCCTCCTGGTTCTGGTTCCCAGCATCCTCCTGGTTCCCAGCGTCCTCCTGGTTCCCAGCGTCCTCCTGGTTCTGGTTCCCAGCATCCTCCTGGTTCCCAGCATCCTCCGGGTTCCCAGCGTCCTCCTGGTTCTGGTTCCCAGCATTATCCAGGTTCTGGTTCCCAGCATCCTCCTGGTTCCCAGCGTCCTCCTGGTTCTGGTTCCCAGCATCCTCCTGGTTCCCAGCATCCTCCGGGTTCCCAGCGTCCTCCTGGTTCTGGTTCCCAGCATTATCCAGGTTCTGGTTCCCAGCATCCTCCTGGTTCCCAGCGTCCTCCTGGTTCTGGTTCCCAGCATCCTCCTGGTTCCCAGCATCCTCCGGGTTCCCAGCGTCCTCCTGGTTCTGGTTCCCAGCATCCTCCTGGTTCCCAGCATCCTCCGGGTTCCCAGCAACCTCCTGGTTCCCAGCGACCTCCTGGTTTCCAGCGTCCTCCTGGTTTCCAGCGTCCTCCTGGTTCCCAGCATCCTCCTGGTTCCCAGCATCCTCCGGGTTCCCAGCAACCTCCTGGTTCCCAGCGACCTCCTGGTTTCCAGCGTCCTCCTGGTTTACAGCGTCCTCCTGGTTCCCAGTGTCCTCCGGGTTCCCAGCAACCTCCTGGTTCCCAGCGACCTCCTGGTTTCCAGCAACCTCCTGGTTCCCAGCGACCTCCTGGTTTCCAGCGTCCTCCTGGTTTACAGCGTCCTCCTGGTTCCCAGTGTCCTCCTGGTTCTGGTTCCCAGCATCCTCCGGGTTCCCAGCGACCTCCGGGTTCCCAGCGTCCTCCTGGTTCCCAGCGTCCTCCTGGTTCCCAGCATCCTCCTGGTTCCCAGCGTCCTCCTGGTTTCCAGCGTCCTCCTGGTTTCCAGCGTCCTCCTGGTTCCCAGTGTCCTCCTGGTTGTGGTTCCCAGCATCCTCCTGGTTTCCAGCGACCTCCTGGTTCCCAGCGTCCTGCTGGTACCCAGCATCCTCCTGGTTTCCAGCATCCTCCTGGTTCCCAGCGTCCTCCTGGTTCCCAGTGTCCTCCTGGTTCTGGTTCCCAGCATCCTCCTGGTTTCCAGCGACCTCCTGGTTCCCTGCGACCTGCTGGTACCCAGCATCCTCCTGGTTTCCAGCATCCTCCTGGTTTCCAGCGTCTTCCTGGTTCCCAGCGTCCTCCTGGTTCCCAGCGTCCTCCTGGTTCTGGTTAACAGCGTCCTCCTGGTTCTGGTTCCCAGCGTCCTCCTGGTTCCCAGCGTTCTCCTGGTTCCCAGTGTCCTCCTGGTTCTGGTTCCCAGCGACCTCCTGGCTCCCAGCGACCTCCTGGTTCCCAGCGTCCTCCTGGTTCCCAGCGTCCTCCTGGTTCCCAGCGTCCTCCTGGTTCCCAGCGTCCTCCTGGTTCCCAGCATCCTCCTGGTTCCCAGCGTTCTCCTGGTTCTGGTTCCCAGCATCCTCCTGGTTCCCAGCGTTCTCCTGGTTCTGGTTCCCAGCGTTCTCCTGGTTTATTTTATTCCCTCCTATTGCATCACATTTCTCTGCAGCTTCCTCATATCGTATCCTCCAGTTAGTTCATCACTTCAAGTTTCAGTTTCTTTGTAGTCTCAAAAAATTTGCAATCAAGTCTTTGATTAGTTTGTTTTGAGTTTCTGTCACTTATTTCAGAATAATTGAAACATTTTTTTTTTTTTTTTTACAGTGTGGATCAATGTAGGCAGTACCTGGGGCTGTCGCAGTGTCTGACGGAGGAGGAGACTCCACCTCCACAGGTCCTGCTGCACTCCCCCCAGGCGGACCACAGACCCCAGCCTCCATCCACCCCTTCTGGACGAGTCCCATACGCAACACACAACCGTTTGAAGCACCACTGCAGCACACACACACACACACACACACACACAGGTTAAAAAATTATAAAATATAAATACACAGTTATGTATTTTCAAACACTCATAAAATATTCTTGCATTACATTACTTGAAAATGGTTTTAAAACAACAATATCATCATTTGTTCTAACATCTGGAATAATTTATTGTCCAGTAAAATTTGTTATATTGACAGGCCTCGATCTGGCTTTTCATTATTTCTTCCAATTTGTGCAATTTACCACAACAACTTACCTTAATGAATGAATGAATACATAGAAACTTTAGACCAGAAACATATATATTTTTTATTTCTGCAACAACCAGCCCAAGTGAAACTTCAGATTAACATTTACGGACATCCTTGTAAATTATTTAATCTCTACGTTTTTTATCTTGAGGTTAAATAGAAAAACAAATGAAATATTTAAATACTGGATTATTATTTTCAGAGCTCACCCCTTTCTCTATGGTGTTAGTCTGACAGATGGTTCCCTCTGCTGCAGGTATACTGCTGGTGATGCAGCGGTTGCTCTTACTCATGCACCAAAGTTCGCTGCAGACTTCCTGTATGCATCAGAGAGAGAAAAATAAAACCATCAGAGAAGCCGACAGACACAGAAGAGAGAATATGAGAAATATTATTGGTCTTATTTATGATCAACAGGCAGAAACTGTCATTCACCTTCACCTCTTTTCCCTCCAGAGCCATCAACACCTTAGGGTAATGTTTTATTGTGTACATACGCTGACTACATAGTATCTATAATAATGAGTCTATAAAGCCGCACGCTGTTCCAGATGTCCGTTCGCTCTGAAGGCAGCCTCGTAAAATCCTGACTATGCAATAAAAAGAACGTTGTCCCATGAAAGTATTGCAAGATGTGTTACGTATTATAGATTTGAAGATGAAAGTCTGAGCAACATGAATCAAGACTGAGAAGCTGAGCTGAATCTTTTTGTTTTGTTAATTTTATAAACAGCTAAAGAGAAGATGACGTAAAAACAAGAGTTTGTGCAAAAATGCTATCAATAAATCAAAATGTCATCATAAAAGTAGTTTATTTTAGAAGGTAAATAAAAGAAAACTGAAACCCATACACACTTACAAAATTTTAATGCACACAGATTGATATATAATAAATTTATAAAGTTAATTTTTCAACTACAAAACTATTGAAACCAAAAGTTCTGCTCTAGAAATTAGGAAAATAACTAAAAGTTGACCTACTATGCTTACTTGAACATGTTAGGATTTGTCTATATTTCACAAAATCCTTCTTAGATAATGAGATTCTAGTCTGGTCAGTTTTAGGGCGTCTTAATGGGCCGCGCCACGACCATGACACCCATCAAAATGGCTGCAAACAGATGTGTAATTATACAACTGCACGTTTGAAAAGGAGAAGTGGAGCCTCCTGATCAACCAACAAGAATGCAGCCAGGATGGTAAGTCAACAAAACACATCATCTTTTCCAGCAGCCATTGTACATCCCAATACAGCTTGGGTTGCTAGGTGCAGTGTGACTCAACAATAAAATGTTTTATTTTCCAGACACCAAAATAACATTAAGTTATTTTTTTTTTAAAAACAGCTGGGTGGAGTTTTTAAGTAATTGGATTGTTTTTAGGAGCAGCAGAAACCAAAATATAAATATAAAAATGCTAAAATTGTGAATTTTGCATAATAGATCCCCTTTAAGACCAAAATGACGGCCAACACAACCAGGGGCCGGACTGCTGATTTGTCCAGTGGAAGGTCATTGACATCCTCAACAAGTAAGGTAAGTCACAAAAAAAAAGTAATTTCTGAAGAGGACTGGTTTATCCAAAACTCTGGTATAAAAAGGATAAACAAATTACTGGGATAACAGAAGCCTTGAGAGTATTATAAGGAAGGGTGTTTAGAGGAGATTTAGAAGGCGTTAACTGCAGCTGGAATAGTGATCTGCTGTTTTATGAAGTCCAAAGTCAGACCAGCTGTCTACTGACTTAAAAGTATGTGAGTAAACTACAGCTGCAACTAAATTATTTTAGTAATCAAATATTCTGACAATCGGCTAAAAAAAAACTGGAACACTTTGTAGATTTTTCATTTAACTACTTAAGCCTTTTCATACAATATTACAAAAACATAAGAAAAACACAGATGCAAAAAAAAAATCTATTCCTTTTTTTCCACTCCTTCAGTGAGCAGCGGAAAAAAAAATTCTAACAACATGTGAAGCACAACAAAGCAACCAATGCACTCCTTTAAGCTAAAAGCAGTCATATGCAGCCTGATGTCGCTTCTATTTAGATGACTTGGCAGTAAAAGTGGTCATAAGGTGCTGCGTGGTGGGCTACACAAAAAGACAAGGATAAAAATCAAACTTGTCATTTTATTTTATAAGGTTTAATGAGGAAAAATACGGCGGCGATGGATAGCAGCTGTTAATCATAATGACCATAAGCCCTCAGTGTAACCGCGGATTTGCAGCGGACAGGAAGTATGAGTCGGTTTCTAGGCTAGCTGTTTCCAACTTTTATACATATCAGCGTCTATGAGCCCCAACCAGGTGTTACGTTCACTGACAATTTAACTCGACTCGAACAAGTAGCCATGAATAAACTGGAAAAAACAACTTTTCCATCCTGGCGCCTCAAATGATTAAGTGACGTAGTTGCAAAGGGTCAATATTTCAGTTAATGATTAATCAATTAATAAATTATTGTTGATGATTTCAATAATCATAATCAATGATGATTAAATAAAACTTAGAAATGAATAAAAGTAGGTAATATCTGTGTGCTCACCGCATATTTACACTGCCGGGATCGGATGCCGTACTGGAAGCGGCACTGCTCGTCTGCGTCGTAGGCCTGACCCGGGGCGGTGGTGGGGTAAACAAACTCCTGCTTTGGCGGCATGTTGTTCAGACAGGAGCCCAAACCTGAGCTGAAGCACATCAAACAGAGGAGAAAATATAAATACTAATCGTAAAATAAAGAACAAACGTAAACCCTGCACTTTTGATGTTTGGTTCTGATGTGACATTTTATTAAAAGCAGGAGCAGTCTGAATATATTAACCATCAAACATGTTCTTAAATTTTTTCCTGCACTCCAGTAATTAGCTATTGATTTCTAGGAAGGAGATATCTGATGGGCTCACTCACTCCAGGAAGCTGGTGATGTAATCCCGGCTGCAGGCCGACCAGATGAACGGGTTTGTCTTCATGGTGATGTGGTCAGCCATCAGCTTGGCAGTCTCCTGGCTGCGCGGCCCGCAGGCGTTCCCCATCCCGTCATGGTTCATCCCAAATCTAAAGCCCATGATCACACAGGGACAACACTTTGAGGCCAAGCAGACGGCTAATAATCCCTGCGGCAGCAACGGGGAGAAAAACGGCCTCTGTGGATAACCAAGAGGAACTCCAAGAACATTAGTGTCATAAACTAAACTCTGCAACTTTGACATTGCACCAAAAGTGATCGAAACAGAATATTAAAGAATCTGTTGGGGAACATCTTCAGTTGGACAGACTAAGCATTGGCCTGCAAACTATTCATACCCTTTGCACATTACAAACACTAACCTGCTCAAGGAAGCTTAAAAGGTCACTTTTAAAATCCATCCATAGACGTCCATTGTTACGTCAGTGAAGAATGCGCTGCTGTGCGATATCTACGTTTTTACGTGTTTCTTTTGCAGATGAGGATCGCTTTGGGTCATCTACCCAGAAGATTTATTGCGGTTGTATTTAACAAATTGTATGATCAACCATGTAGAAAAATCAGATTTCCACAAAAAAAAACAAAAAGAAAAAAACAGAATTAAGCATCAAAACCTGCTGAGTGAAAGTAGACTCAGTCTACATTATTGCTGAAAGTGGGAAAGTTTAAAGCCTTTTTAGATTAAAAAACAAAACCCCAAATTTTAAAGAAGACATGGAGCGCTGTTCAGCCTTCGATGAGAAAAATGAAAATCCACAAGCTAACCGTTACGGAAGAGGGGAAACAAAACTCTGTTTTTGAAAGAAAGCTGGAAGAAGTGTTGTTCAGTTTGCCACAAGTCATGCAGAGGTAAAAACAAAACCTTTTGGAAAACTAACAATGTGCATCACGAATTGAAAATTCTTGTTAGCAGACACTCTCGATCCAATCTGACAGAGACTGAACAAAAACAAACTGGTGTTACTGAATTGAAAGTTACTCACTCAAGCTGTTAAACATAAAAGTCCAACCACATGACAATAATTAGTTTTTATGGAAATGTCTCTAAATCCAATTAAAGATATTTTGGCCATTATGGTTTTATTTTAATTAAACGTACCGTATTTTCCGGACTATAAGTCGCAGTTTTTTTCATAGTTTGGCCGGGGGTGCGACTTATACTCCGGAGCGACTTATATGTGGAAATTTACACATCATTATATCATATCACATGTTATTTTCACACTAAACCGCAAGAGGGCGCTCTAGGCCTGTGTTATTCTACCTTCGGAGAGGTAGAAGAAGTTAGCCGAGCTGTTTACAAGCGACACGGAGGACGAAGATTTCATTACGTTTAGTGATTTGGAGTGACACGGATGGTTTGGTGAACTTGTTAGCATGTTATTTATGCTATAGTTATCTGAATAACTCTTAATATGTTATGTTAACATACCAGGCACGTTC
>CAEFZY010021794.1:0-43330 GCA_903066815.1 Brachyrhaphis roseni | reverse complement strand
TATATATATATACTATTTCTATGAAAATATAAATGTCTAATTATGTATTGACACAAAAGAAATAAAATATTTTCAATGCACCGTTGATGTTGGTCCTTTTGTTTACTAGAAAAATAAGCATTTTTGCGCTTGACATTAACTTAGAAGGTGTTCTGTGACTTTCACTCATTTGCCAAAAAGTAAAAGATTTTATATTTCGCTAAATGGGAGAAGGTGCAGGACGGCACCTGAAATCTAACAGAGGAACCTTTTTTTTTTAATGGTCATTTACATCTTTGCATTATTTATATGGCACATTAAGGGTGCCGTGGAATACCTGAGGTGAACTCTTGTAGGTGTCAGGGGATGCAAAACTGACTTTGCAGTATAAACCAAACTGGGTCACGTATGACACATAATCAGACAGTCTTAGCTTCACAGGATTTTCCCCCAGAAGGCTTACTAAGCCTGGTGGTAGGAGTGCTAGGCCAGTCCACCAGCGGCCCAACACGTCTTTGTGTTGAGAAATGTCAAAAGTTACAAGAATGTGGAAGTGCATGAGCAAGTGTCATAATTTGGAAATAACAGCATGTGAGGCCAACAGGCAGGTGCAGGGTCGGAGCAATTGGTTAGCGCCCAGTTCAATGCATCAACTATAAACCTATTTGTTTGGAGTGTATGAATATATGTGTATATATATATATAGTTAGCATGTTCTCCCTGTGCATTCGTGGGTTCTCTCCAGGTACTCCCTTTTCATCCCAAAATCCAAAAACATGACTATTGGGTTAAGAAAAACATAGGTTTAGATAATAGATGGATGGGAGGAAACTATTTATTTTGCATTTTCTGGTTTCAGGCCAAACTTGATGTGTTTCAATGGATAGAATAAATGTGTTTATTGCCAAGCTGTATCATGTGCATCAATTTGAAAGGAAGGGTGGAATCTCTAAGACACTCCAGCAGTGACCCAATATATCAGATCGCCTCAAGAGTTTGGCAGTAACAGCTGTTGTCTGTCTGAATGCTAATGAAGGCTGAGGGTGGCCAAAGTTGGCCTCCGGCATATGGGCTGTGACAAGGTTATATTGCAATGAATGTTGGCCCGGCCTGGAAACTCAAGGCTGGTTTATGAGGCTGCATCTGCAGGCACCGCATATCAATATAACAATCCCCAACAACACACACCTTCTCCTAGATAAACACACACACACCCACACACCTAATTACACGCAGCCAGACCTCCACTTCCAGCCATTCCAGGGCATCCAGTGGAACCAAACACATAAATTAGACAGGAGCTCCAGAGAGCCGACAACAGCAGGCGTTCAGACACGCACGCGAAGAGGAAAGGCTGATGTTGGATTTCTGAAGAACGAAGTTCAGGTAACGCCAGACGGTGACTGTGACGGTGTCAGAGAAGGCTGATGGAGCCTAATGATGCCAACACCTTTGTCACAGTGCCTGTCTGATGTGATGCAGGTGTCAAAAATAATGGCGATAACATGAAGATACGCACTCTACCTAGACAAAGGGATGAACAGAGAACACGTACAGCTGTCACGATGAACAATCACTGCAGGTCGGTCACTTTACACCACATGCATGATTTATTAGACGTGAACTAATTGGCCGTTGATTACAGATGAATCTTTTCCATCAGGTTTATTTTTGTTGCTTTCAACTTTAAAAAGCAGGAGTTTCTCCCGTTGGAGCAAATCTTTTAAACTGTATGTAACATGAAACAACCCAACAGCAATCCCCTCTGAAGTCCACAGCAGATTTCATGACTAGCGTTGGGTTTTCTCTCCATTTTCAGCCTACTTAAGATGATGGCATAACAGAAGCAGGCCTTTTGTCTCAAAACTTAATGACATCCTGAAGAGCATGCTCCATGGATCCGCAGGCGTTTAATATAACACGGCTTCTAGCTGACAAAAACAAAACCAAAAAAATAGAAAACCTGAGTGTAGAAGAGGACCGTGGGATACACGCAGCACAAAATGGCTGCTGCTGTTCTCCACATTTTGCAGTGATAAACTTTGCTGCTGCTGCCTGGAGGCTTGGATTTAACAAGCAGACATAAAAGTGACATCAAACTGGTAATGGGATTCCTCCCAAACAAAGAGTCTTGCTATTCCTTTCATCTTACAGAATATCGTGCATCCGTTTCTTTCCCGCGTTTGAGGCGATGAGACGTGCTCGTCTGGACGTTATTGGGTTTATGTTCTTTGTGCTCTGTTTACTCCGGGAGAAAATGCACTTTCAGTTTTTTCTGAAAAAGACCTACATAGCAGGGAGCCTAATTGCATAAAAATGCAAAAACCTCATTGTCTTTACGAAGGCTGTGCAATACCTTTAAAAAGTATTAACACAGCTGAACTTTTGTCTCCTGCTACAGTGTAATGTGTCCTCTGCTTCGCTCGTGGGAAAGCAGCAAAGCAGCTCTTGTGCCGTATTTTGTCCATTGTTAAAATGATGAATTGAAACTGTATTCCCTGAGATTTTACATTAAACAGTTTCCTCTGACTAGTCTACTGTGTTTCTCGGTGAATGACACAATGTGGACTCTTTGCTTTTTAAGTGATTTCTGAAGGTAATTGTTTGCATCGTCTTTTCTTTAGTGTATGAGGAAAAAAAAGGGGACTAAAAAAACCTTGAGAGCTTTATTTTCCATCCACTTTGCAATGATTAGAACCTTGTATCTATCCACCAATGGTGGGCTCTGCTAGCTAAAGAAAATTAAGTGTACTAACTTTAAAACACTATTCCTGAACATTATTTCCACCAATCCAAAAGAACTATACCATGGTATTTAATGGAAGCTAATGCTAAAGTGCTAACTTCAATTTGAATCATAAATCCTCTTGAAAGACTAAAACCTTTGAACTCCAATTAAATTTCAACATAATTTATACGTCCTATAACACTCATATTATACTTTTTACTATGCACATTTTATCTTGTGTCTGTATGTTTCTTGATTTAAATAAAGTTAATTCAGCTCGGGAGTGTGCCCATCACTGCTACTCACAAAAAGCTCTTGTAAAACAAATTGAAGTGTGTAGTTGTAATGCCACAAAATGTGAAATACATTAAAATATTTAGTTGATTGTATTAATTTGCCAGTATTTGAGCTTCCTGCCTCGTCACATTAGGGGTTTTTTTTAACCCTCACCAGGTGAAAGAGATATTTCCTGGCTGTTTCTGCCTGTGCAGACTTTCATCAAACTCACAGAGAGTTGGAGCTCCCTTTGAGGAAAGACTGTTAAATAATGCAGGTGGTTAAGTAAGCTTGTCGGGACGAATTGTAAAAAAGCCCCTGGTTCAGTGAGCCAAAGCCTGTTATGGGGGCTGGGGGAAGAGACCGCGTGACTTTCAACCCCCCAGAGAGCTGCTCACACACACAGGGCGAATACAGAACGTGGCAGGGAACGTGTGGGAGCGTGTGTGCTGCGTAGAACCCAATGAAGCCAGGTGCCTGGTGTCTGGTGGATGCTTTCCGCTGGTTTGTAGATCCATCTACCACACCACATCCTCAGCACCTCACAGAATGATCTCTGAGAGCCAATAAAGTTGTGCTTGTAATGCTGCACAGATCATTCTGACAGAAGGCGGTCCGACTAGGAAGAGGACGGCCTCAACACACATAAGTTAGTCTGGAGGTGACAAGTGCAATTGACTGAAGACGTGACAAAAACTGAATTAGCACTTCTCTATTCTCCAAAGTTTCATTCATTATGTAGCCCAGGACTGCCCTCTGCTGGCTGTACAAGAGGCAAAAGAAAACAAAAAAACCATCAATAAAGTAGAAATGATCTCCAGAATGTGCAGCGACTGTTTCCATGTGGGTAATCAGTTTCTTAGCCCTGCCATCTTCCATCTGAATCTTTTCAGCATGAAAGTACATTTAGCTCTCTCCACTTCCCTTCCAAGATGAGTCAGTGGCAGAAGTTGAAGGCTTACGTTCTTCTGCTGTGCCTCTTCATTCCAGAAGATGAGGCAAAAGGCTTTCCTCCTGGACGACACTCTAAGGACAAATTTTCTTGGCGGAGAATTCCTCCTACCTCCGTTGTCCTCTTTCTGGAGACGTGAGGGCCAGACGTCGAGGGAGCCAGGTTCAGTTCTACACTTACCCAATGGCATGGGGAGGTCCCAGAAAGTGAGTTGTCTTCTTCACTTTCTAGAGGCTCTTTATGGTTCCTGAGTTTGGGAGGAATGGTCTGCACAAACCGAAGATGTGGTGGAAGGTCCTCCTTATCTTCATCAAGGTCCTTGTCCTCATACCTCATGGTATTGAAACCAGATACCTCACTGGAAGACTTAAGAAAATCCCCAGATGACGAAAGAGAGCAAACATTTGATTCCTCTGGCGATGACTCATCGTCAACACTGAGCTCTCCTTCATCGTCAGAAGTCCATAAGCTCATCCTGAAAGTCGTGGTTCCATCAGAGTCTGAAGTTGGAAAGATCTGGACTAAGCAAAGAAGGCCATCTTTATTATCATCCTCTTCTTCCTCAGAGTTAATGGCATCAGACTCAGAGACCTCACTGGAAACTTCAAGATAATGATCATATGCCAACTTCACCGCCTCAAAATCCTCATCCTCCAAGTTTACCTGCACAACATCCTCATTTTCAATCTTTACCTCGACCTCATCACTATCCTTATCCAGATTTGAGTAGTTTTAGTCAATAAGACCAATGTTCTGTAAGTTGTGGTCATTCATTAATAAACTGAGTTCTGACATTTTGAAGTTTGATGATAATAGTTTGAAGCAAATCTCTGCTCTTTTGCTTCATATCATTCGTAGTAAACAAATGATATGAAGCAAAGCCCTCACCAGGTGAAAGGGATATTTCCTGGCTGTTTCTGCCTGTGCAGACTTTCATCAAACATAACAGTTATGTTTGAGAACACCCATCTCCAAAACTGAAGGAGTTAGATAAGCTAAAGCACAAAGGGTTACAATCATCCTCTATCTCTCCTGTTTTCAAGTCAAAGGGTTGAGGGGTCATTGCTGTTAAAGTAGGAAATGATTTCATTAGGTCAAGTCAAAAGTCTTGACTCTTTTCCAAGTTTCAGGAATCACTTCCACTCACTGCCCTGTGAGGTTTTGACCAACAATTTCAATGTAAACACCACATAGCTTTAGCCCGCCTGCAACAAATTGATTCAGATCATAGCTAAACCATTTTAGTGAGAGCCTAATGTTTAAATGACTGATGTTGTCTAATCCTTTAACCCTTTTTTTGACATATTGTGTCATGAATCAGTATCAGTACTGTTCCAGTTCAAAATCAAGGTGGTGGATGCTTACAACAGACCCTGAGTGATACACAGAATGTCGTCCAGACTATACATGTTCGGCGCCATCTAGTGGTCAGCAAAAAGGTTCAGAAGTGCTGAAAACAGTTTTACTGTTATCAGTCTGGGCTGTGAGTGATTATGTGCACACATCTTTACCTTTCAGCATGTTGGGTGATTCACGCAGTCTGCAGCTGTAGAGCATCAGTTATTAAGCGATCAGCTTCAGTTCATTCACATTCATGACAGACACATTACCAGCTGCTAATGCTGAAAACATTAGCGTCTGAGTCAAATGTTGAAAGGCTTCCTAAAGAGTAAATCGTTTCAGAAAATGTAAATGTTAAGTTTCTAATTGTGCTTTCTCGGTGGCTTTATATTTTGGATATATGACCAAATTTTAACAGTGATTAAAATGTGGTGAATTGAAAATTTGAGGCTTAATTGCTTTGTGCTCACAATTTGTTTAATTGTGATCAGATGCAGATAACTGTACAACTGTATTCCTGGACAAAGCTGGTTGATTAAGTTAGCAGTTTTAAGTTTCATTCCAGCCCTGATTCAATATGTTGTCATTATAATCATAAAGGGCAGGACAGTTTGAAAGAGTTCAGCTGATATCATTTACATTTGATTACCTTAATGCCGTTAAAGACCGCCAGGTGATCATGGAGAAAAGCATGAACAATTTTTAATTTGGAATCGTTTCTAAAAATGTAAATAAAACTAAATGTTTTTCTTCTTCTAAGAATGATCCCCCTCAGTTGATTCTCATCTTTGTAGAATGTCTTTTCCAATTAGAAACAAGCTTCTTGGGTAAATACAAATAACTTTAAAATTTATTTTAACAGTCAAAGAATGAGAAAAAGCCTTGTGCATTTAATTAATACATTTTATTCCTGTACAAAGCTGGTTGATTAAAAAAAAAAAAAAACGTTCATTAAGACAGTCATTCAACATGAATTTTCATTGCATCAGTGAGAAATATAGGCATACTACAATATGCAAAGGACATAAATAAATAGAATAAAATTTCAGATTATACACAGAAGAATATGTGTTGACAAAGGAAAGCCAAAACTTCCATGAAGGAAGTGAATAGAAACTGAAAACAGTAATTACCTTGCTGGCGTTAAGGTTTGTCGTCTGATTTTCAGGTTAAACTGTCCTACTTTATGCATTTAACAAAAACTCTAACTATACAGTGTAACCAAAGCACATACATGTTACTTCTGCGGCCAGGAATACTGATTAGGTGAACAAATGCTGCGTCATATGCCGATTATGCCGAAAGACTCCACTACATGGTGTTTGCAGTGTAACAGCAGAACAGACGTAGTGTTAATATTGCTTTGGTGCCCAGATGCAGCAGACTGAGCACAAGGAAGGAAGAACTGTGCATGGGAAAAGTGCATAAGTGAGGACCACGCTAGTTCCTTTGTGCCCTCACTATTGCCTCTTGGTAAATCTTGCATTATGTTAAAGGAAGGGAAGCGTCTGCTCCTCCTTCTCTGCTGTGCTGAGATCAGATATCAGAAACCAAAGGGATCGTCCTTGTGCGCGCTGAAACAGTGGTGAGTGTTTCCATCAGTGCTGTCCCAGTCAGGTTCGGTGAGCCAGTCTTGGGGCATCACCCCAATGTCCAAGACCTGGGGGTTAGTACGCGATGCTGCCAGTCTGAGTCAATGTAGGAAGAAACAAAAGAGATATGAAAATGAGTGAAAACGTCTTTAAACCTGACAAGTATCTGAAGTTGGGCTAAAGTACTACATAGAGCTACATCAGTCAATCGGCCAGATTTTAGAGTTGGACAAATGTCCGTAGATTCAATCAACTGCATACCATGTTCCAAATTATTATGCAAGTGATATTTTCTCAGATTTTCTTAAATGGTCAATGCAAATGATGGTCAGTCTAATTTTCAAGTCATGAACTATTTTTGTTAAATATCTAATGTTTTCATATCGTCATACGGCACTACACTATCTGATTATTTTTGTCAGCAGAGAGCCTTTCTCTTTCCCATATTTCTTGAAACCTGTGGCCTGCTAAATAATGTGGAACATCCTTCTTAAGTAGATTTCCTTTAATTAAGCTCACCAGACAAACTAATCAACCCCAGCTCTTTGAAATTAATTAGTGATTCAAAGAGCCCTGACACACAATATCATCTATAAATTGAATAGCACAACAAAAATTTTAATCTTTATGACACTTAAATCCAATTTGCATAATAATTTGGAACACGGTATGTAGATAAGCACTGGATAAGTATTTTCTGTTTTATTCAAAACTGCTTTCAATATCAAAGAACATGCAGCATATTTCTCTGTTTTGTGTTTTAGTTTTGAGGGGAAAAAAATAATTAATTGAAGTCAGCTGGTTCCACTGGTGCATCACTCGGAGTAAAGTGTTATCACTCTGTGTCACATAACGATGCCAGAAAAAGTGTCTTTCTGAAATCATAATTTATTTAGATGAGCAAACCTAATCAAAGGTTTCAATTTATTCTTATTTTTAAAAAATATATATATTAAAAAAAAAAAAGGCTTTATGGCTTACTCTATAAGCCATAAACTCTGAAGGGTTTATGGTTTTAATGTCACTGGGTCCATTCTTGTCATAAGCTGTCCCATTGCTTGATTCATCACTACATGTGAAACTTGTTCAAGAGTCTTTTGCTGCATTTTCTGTTTGTTGAAGTGGAAGTTCAGACCTCTTGAATGGGTTTCTGTGGAGAAGTTATGAGCAACTAATAGAAAACTCTCTTAGCATCGTCAGCTTGAATTAGCAAACTGGAACTAGAAGTTAAGGGAAGGTCTGAGTAGAGTCACGACAAAGGTCAAACTGATGTCATATTTATGTCTAATGCTTTTTTTTGTGTTTTTTTTACATTCATTAGCAATCAGTAGCGAGCACACTTCCAGTGGTCTGCTAATGTGCTAATAGCGGCGCTAACTTTTTGTTTAGTGCTTTTGCATTATTGCTAAATTTGAACACATTTTGAACACCTAGCTTTGCCTAGGTATATATTTTCCTATGAATTATAAAGTGCTAATACACATGACTGTTTTGTAAACTTTCAGTTGAATAAATTTTGATAGAATTTGGCTGTATAGAGGGCAATATAAGACATATCACTGACACATGGTGGGTGTCAACAAGGTTAAAATTAGCGCTTTAGCATTAGCTTATACAAATTACTATGCTGATGTAGCGCTTTATTGTTAGCTTATGATTAGCGCTTTAGGGTCAGTACAACTAACTTTTTAGTTATCGCTGCCCACCACAAGCAGTAATGATTGTTGTCAGTTACAGTTTACTTGTTTTTCTATGAATCTATCTCAGTTACTCGCCACTAGGGGGCACTCGCAAACAAACATTCAGCTTATGGAAAACAACTAAGAACAACAAGAAGATGCTAAGACTGTTATCTACAAGTAACATACCAGCTGCACAGATTCTACCACCACAAGCCATACTTTATAGTGAAGATAATGTCAGGATATCTAGATTAGCTTACAAAAAACAAAACTTCTATTTAAAAATTAACACGTTGTATATTTTGGAACAAATGATCTCCAGAAATCCAACCTGTTTTCTACATCCTTCTTTTTTCCAGATGAATACAGTCCTGAAGAATTCTAAAATCAAACATTTTACTTTTCCAGAGTCCCAAAAATTATAGTAACTCTGGCTGACCACATTATGGGAACATTAGTTGATTAGTGTAAGGATTTATAGCAGCTGAGAAGTAGCTGTGGGATACAAGAGAAACGGATGTGGAGGGTTTGCTTGTATGACTTTGATGCTTGTTAGATATTCAGTAACTGGACTTGAAATAAATTTGGTTAAAATAACCTGATTTACCTTAATCTGGATTTATTCCTGGTTTATGCTGGTTTTCCATGAAGTTATCTCAAATAATGAGTAACAACTATTTCCAAGACAAGGTCTAAAGCTTTCAAATTTTTAACAATTGGTTAAAATGATGTAAATTGGTTATTTCTGGTGCATGAGGCCGTTTGATGAATAGGCCGGGGAGGTGAGTCATATTTTTTCAGGAACATTTCGTGATTTGTCATGAATGGGAGGTGGAAACGCTCGAATTGATGAGAAAATGAGGTCTCCTTTGAGTTTCCACATTATTTGTTCTGATTAGGGAGACCTGGATTAGCTGCAGACATCCATTTACTGTGTAGAATAATAACGTTACTAAAGATTATATACGAGACATCCAGGTCGCCTGAACCCTGATATAAAATTATTTCTCACTGCTCCGCTTCTAGAACAGGCACTCAAAACGCAGAAAGTGTTTAACAATAAAGTTCCTGCTTCTCAAGTCGGTTCACACAATGATTGTACGATATGCAGTTACATGTTAAAACCACAAACTGCAGCGGGATTTTGTGTGATATTACTAGGTGAGTTCTGACGGCAGAACTGGATGTTATTTAGGCGTATCATAGTGAAGGCACACCACACTTGTAAGAATTTTATTTGAAAAATGAATCATTTTTTTTCATTCCACATTTATGAGATAATTTGTGTTGATATATCAAACAAAATCCTCATCATTTATGTAAAATATTTTGGTCATAATGTGACACAACGTGATAAAGACTTAAAATGATCTGTCTTGTTTGAAGTATGTGGACAATTTACCCATCAGAGATGCAATAAAAGATTACAGAAACTACTTCAACTGACACACATTACTGACCTATAAACAGTTTTATTGGCTTTGGTAGTGATTAAATGAAACAGATTCCGGTTAGGTTAGTGATTAAGACTACTCATGGTTGACTGTGATGCTTAACTTTACCTGGAAATGAACCATAGCTATCCAGAGCACAGCTGGAGACACAAACACACAGCAGATTGAGAAAAATAGCCAGTTTTGTTCCCAATTTGTAGAGAAATCACAGATTTGGAGGCTGCAGTACATAGAAATCACCAGTGGGCGGCGCCGTGATGCCAAGCAGGATGAACGAAAACCCTGATTTGACAGGCTGAATTTGCAACAGGAATCAACACGGTTTAAATATGGATGAATAAAAATGCTCATAGCTTATATCCCACCTGGAAAAGGCTTCATCCAAACTGTCTTCCATTTCCTGGAAGAAAGAAAAAAAGGATATCAATGATCAACCACGAAAGATTAAGTCCAGTTTGTTGTTATTTATAGTTTCTATCACAGAAACTTCCCTGAGAAATCTCACATTTTCTTAAGCTTAAAAATAGCAAATATTTGATAATTTGTTCAGTCTGTGAAACAGAAACAAGTCAGAGAAGATCGTACTGAGGCAGGACTGTTGTTGGTCTCTGAGGGCCTGTGGTTATCCAGCTGATCGCCGCCTGTATTCCCACTACTCTCCACCAACACCTTCACACCATCCTCCAAGTCCAAAAGGATTTCTGTGGCTGCATCTGAATGAAGTAAAAATAAGAAACTGTTGTCATGTATTCAAATGTTTTAACATCTGTTGTTAAATGTGCCTCACCACTGTTTGTATTTTGTCTGTTTGGTGTAAAATTTACAGCTAATCTATCAGGACAGAATAGGATACTTTTTTAATACCCAATGACTGGACTAGCTGTTTTGTCTGTGCAGCCGTAGACTACACTAATTCAGCAGGTGTTGATGCTCAATTCGACATGACTGTTCAGACAGCAGATAATTTGAAAACTACGTAATTACGTAGTAACTGATTGAATAGCGCTGTTTAGACTGCCATAAAAAAGTTGGATCGCATTTGGGCAACCAAACAAAAATTTGCCTGCTGCGTGAATGTCGCCTAAGAGTGCCCCCATGTGGTCAAATAATTTTTAGCTGAATTATTTAGAAAACAAATTCACTCCGTACATGTTGATTTGAAAGAATCTTCATCACTGCAGACAGAGCTTATGCATAGCGTAGCACTTGATTAAGAAATGCTATTATTAGAACTAAAATAACAAAACAAATATTTGTTTGCATAAAAACCGCAACATTGGCATCAATGGATTCGTCTAAGTCACCTGGAAGAAAATTAAAGCTACTTTTTTTTGTACCATAATCAATGTGCAACACTGTTCCTATACTATGTATAGTGTAAAATTTATTTCCAGATGCTCTAACATTTAAAATAAGAGAGTGACAGAAGATTTGACTTCACTGAGAATATGTCCCAGTACTCTTTCTCACCTGTTCCTTTCAGACTCCCCAGACTGTTGGACCTTTCTGAGTGGGAACTGCTGCTGCCCTCTCCCGCAGAGCCAGACTTAACTCTCGCACCTTTCTCTACAGAAAAACAAAACACGTCACAAAAAAACCATCCAGACCTACAGCCGTCATCAACCTAAAGGTGCATTTAGGGGAAAAGAGAAAAGAAAGTTGGCCCCACCTTCCTTCGCCACCTGCCAGAGCTCAAAGGCTACTGTGAAGGCCTGGGCGACTGTCAGGGCTACAGCTTGCGCCTGCAAAAAAACACAAGAGCGGAGCAGAGCTAATGACGCCCTGTGACAGGAAATACTAACAGAATATGACAGCACATATTTTACTCAGTGAAATCAACAGATTGGAGAACCTTGATTTACTAAACTGAAGAGGGGAAAAGAGCCAGAAGTACACATTGAACCAAAAATAAGGGGAAAAAAGCGTTAGCTTGAATTCATGCTGAAGTTTGTGTATCAACATAAAGTTCATCAATATAAACATGATTTCTAAGTTTTAAATTTTCAAGAAATTTGCAAAACACTCAATGAAAGAATTCAATGCAATTTGGAATAAGGCTGTGACATAAAATGTGAAAAAAGTGAAGTGGTGTTAATGCTTTCCAGACACACTGCATCTGATACATGGTCAGTTTTCCCTTCATATAAGAAGTCAAAAGAAAAGCTTAATCTGAGAACGGAGTCATAGCTAAGCCCAGAATGCTTGTTTCCATTGGCATTTTGACGATTATTGATGAGCTCAAGGTGTGTGACATTGGAAGGTTTCTTTGCCATTACCCTAATCTTTAGTTCCCTCCACAGATTCAACTCAGAATTCCACCAGGGCCACGCCCAAATCCTTACATTCAAAAGAAACATGCTGGTAAAATTAAAAATTACTTTATTCTTAAATCTGCTAGGTTTATAATTAAGTATCAAGTAACTTGTATTTGTTTAATGTATACAATCAAACAGTTGCTTTAATCACAAGTTTAATCAGCACTTGGAAGGGCAGCAGAACTACTCATGTAAAGCAGGAGGGAGGCTTTCCTGAGAAATTACTCCCTCTTCGGTCAGCAATGTCTGTCCATTGCTCTGCATTCAGTTTCCATGGTAACCCACTGTTGCATTAGCTGATGTGTGCAGCAGCTTTGCTGCTTTGTTGTTTGGACAGAAGGAGAAGCTGGAAATGATCTATCATGTGATCCAAGGGACAAACATTAACAGAAGAAAGTAATTTCCTGGAATTCAGTTCTCATCTTCTGCTTTGTAAATATGTTGTGACTGGTTGATACCCTCATCTTCACGGAGTTACAGGTCACATGAACTCGTTAGGTGGTTTGTGGTAAATATGAAGTTGATTGTTGTTTGAAGGATGTCAGATGTTTTCATTCGCCAAAGTATACAGAAGAATAAAAATTGGGTTACCTAGGTAACAACACCTATAAGATTCGGTGTTTAGGTTCTCCTCAGGGTGTATATTTGGTACCCCTTTTTTCTTTTTATGCACTTTAATCAAATCTTTATAAAAACGAAGAGATTTGAAAATCCAGCTGACTACAATTAAAAAACAATAAAGAAAAAAATATGTCAGTAAATAAAGACCAATGAAGCGAGAGTTGACTTCTTTACAAAACTTTCTTGTTTTTAATTAGAATATTGTCACCTTCCAAAAATGATTGCCAAAGTTTTTTTTGCTAAAAGTGATTTGGTTTTACTTTTTTTGCCTAACATATCTTTTAGAAAAGAAGAGGTGGTACTTTTTTTCTGCAAAATTCACTTTAGAATTTATTACAGGAATCTTAATAAAGTAAAATGAAAACAGAAACACAGAACCTACCACTTTTCTCTTGGAGCAGAGGTAAGCGTGGCACTCCAGGGTCCCATTGAGGGTGTTCTGAGCGATGTAAGCAAACACTTTGTCATGCAGCTTGTCCACTGTACAGTAGGATATCCTGCAGACCAAGAAGAATGGATGGTTTAGGTCTAATAGACTTTCTGAACCTACCCTCCATCGCTGCTTCGTTATCACACCTGTATATAGAGACACTTTCCAGGAGTTTATTGGTAGACCTGTCCAGCACCACGATCCCTTGAGGGGAAACCTTCAGGCCAACCTTCTGGGGCTTCTTCCCACTGGCTTTAGTCTGTGCAGCACAAACATAAATTTTAGATTTTAATAGCATTTAGAATTTTATGTACAGTAGTGGGATCCAATATTCACTGGGTAAACTGGGTTTTATTTAGGGATTTATTCACTTTATCACACTGCAACCACTTCAATGTATTTTATTGGGACTCTCATTTCCTCTATCACTTAAAGTCTCAATAAAGGGGATATTATTAGTATTGCAAATGCAATTACTTGCACTAATAGCACAACTGACACACTGAAGTCACCCATCTTATTTCTGCTGCAAATCAACAAGCAAATGGTATTTCTACAACCTCGCATGACCATCTTGCATCTATTTGTAGTCAACTTTGATTGTCCAGAGGAAAATGAAGATAAGAAAAGCTTAGGCCATCTTCAGTATTTTGGAAACAAACATTAAGCAACCGATTAACTGATACATCATTGACCTACTCTGAACTTTATGACTTTTTTAAGAAAATAAATATTTTAATGGGCTGTGCAGTGGCGCAGTTGGTAGCACTGTTGCCTTGCAGCAAAAGGTTCAATTCCCGGCCCAGGGTCTTTCTGCATGGAGTTTGCATGCTCTCCCTGTGCATGCATGGGTTCCCTCCGGGTACCCAGCTTCCTCCAGTCCAAAGACATGGCTGTCAGGTTAATTGGTCTCTCTAAATTATCCCTAGGTGTGAGTGTGTGTGTGCATGGTTGTTTGTCCTGTCTGTCTCTGTGTTGCCCTGCGACAGACTGGCGACCTGTCCAGGGCGTACCCCGCCTCTCGCCCGGTACGTAGCTGGAGATAAGCTTCTGACCCCACTAGGGACAAGGGTGTTAGAAAATGGATGGATGGATATATTTTAATCTAATAACCGGACTCACTAAACTGCCCTTAGGTCTGACTGTGTGGGTGCATTGTGTTTTATGTGACAGGACCAGAAACCTGTTGATTAGATAAAGGGATGTGGAATACAAATGCACTTTTAGATCCAAGAAGAAAATCTAAAATTATTTTCCTTTGACTTCACAATTACCCACTACTTTGGACTTCTAACATAACAGTTCAATAAAGTGCATTATCATTCATAGATATCATGTTGTAGAGAATGAATATTATAACACCAACAATTTCTATGAGACAAACACATAAGCAACAATGAGTAAGAAGAGATTTAAAATCCCCTAAAAAGAAAAGCTCTTCTACACTGACCGTAGCAATGATCCTCTTCACAGCAGCTGCCGACAGTTCCTCTCCCTTGGGTTGATCCACAAGTGTCATGCCTAGGTGCCGGAGGTTAAAGGTCATCCCCTCTAAAATGGTTTCGCGTGTATCTGTCCAGTTCTCTGGAAGCTCTACAACAAAATTTTTATTTGTTTTTTATCTTGAATTGTCAAACCAAAGTACAGTTTTTAGAATGATCTCATTTTATGTTACTGTATAAAAATACTGTTTTTCTATAAGGAGCTGCATGTTGGAAGAAATGTAAACATCAAGTCGAAAACAGTATCTGGGTCAAAGGTTCTGTGGATGCAAAGTAAATATTTCATCTCCAAAAAAACAACAAAAAAAAAACCTGACAACTTACATAGGTAACCTGGACTTTGACATGCTGTGATAAGAGGAAATTGTCTTTTTTCCCTGAGAGCATGACATTTTGGGGTTTTGTTTTTTTTTGGCACTATTGGCCTTTATTTGACGACACAAATGGGGAAAAGTAACTGAGGACAGGAGTTGAACTCGGTACGTCTGCTCTAACCACTGGGCACGCAATGCCCCGACATGACCGGTGGGGGTAAAAAAAAAACCAAAAAAATGGTGTGTTTGGTAGTTATGAAATTAAAACTGGACGAGCTGAAAGGACAGCGTGTGCCTTCATGTGGTTTCTTATCAGGTTGTGCGCAGTGCCTGGCGGCCCTGACCCCGTGTGTCTGTTTACAGAGATTTCCTTGCAGTCGGCAAAGTGGGGGAAAGGGTGGGAGGTGTTAGTGAAGATGGTATCCTTACCTCAAAATTCATCCTCCCAGAAGTTTTTTTTATCTCCTGCAGGATGCAGGGCATACCACACATTCGTGCAGTCACATGTTTTAACTCAAGATTTATAGCAAGAGTCAGTAACCAGACATGTTCCACTAAACCCCGGCTTAAAGTGACAAGCCGACTGATCAATGCCCTGAGTCACAGAGTCAACATGCTTTCAGACGGAGCTTAATACATTTTTTTAACCTTATCTCTCATTTTTCTGTCTTCTGAGGGAGAAGTAATACCTTGCTAGTAATTAAAGATGTTATTTTCCCTCCCTCACAGGAGCCACTGTTTGGTTTCCAAAAACCAGTTTAACGGTTGTTTTGGGAAACCTCTGCAGCACACCAACAGAGCAGGTACCAGGCACCGCTCAGCCTGAGAATGTGGACGACTCTGGGTTCAAAGGTCAGCTGAGAGAACCACACGTGAGGGAAGACAGCTGTTTTCACTTGCTGAATCCTTACCGTTAATAAAACACAAGTAATCCCCACTATATGAAACTTCAATATCACCTCATCTACTGTGTTGAAATAGTAATGTTTATTCTTTTGAAATATGTTGTTCAAGCCAAATCTATGATGATAACTCCACTAGATTTACCAGGTTTTCTGATCTCAAATTTAGTCTTTCTTAATATTTCACCTTCCAGTATGTCTAGTAACATTTCAGAAAATCTGTTACATCAAGTTTCAACAACATGAACTCATATATATTATACTTAATATGAAAACCAAAGAAAACTTTCTGATTGGCTCTGCTACCTTGTGAAAGAAGATAGTGTGTTAAATTGTAATTGTTACATTTTTTAGGGAAGGAACCCAAAGATTTGATACTAGAACCTTAAACATGTATGAACAGTTTTAGATAGATTAGTTTGAAGACAAACTTCTTCAGTTTGATGGTCGAAGAGCATCTGCGTGAGACAGATTACTTTTTGGAGTACCAGATAAATGACCAACTCTCTTAAAACATCGCACTTTAACCTTTCAAACTGCTCTTGATCAAGTTTCTCAGTATCTCAGTCTTTCAAAAGTTCTTTAAGTCTAGATACTTTGCTATTTACGTTCTTTTTGGTACTCAACCATTTCTAGAAGAATGTTTTTTCTTTTTATTTGCCTCTTTACCCTGTCGTTTGAATCATTCAGGCATAAAGAGACTCCAAAACTCAAAGGACAAACCAGTGTTGTGTTTTCATACAGCAACTTAACCAAGTTTGACCAATGAAAAAATATTTTAAACACCAACAAGCTATTTCCAAATCATTTAATGGATGAGTAATCTTTTGGGTTTCGTTAGATTTCTGCTGATTTTGTTTGTCCCTTTAAGACACGAATGTCATAAATGGTTCACCTATCTTTTCAGGCCAGACAGACACCTTTATTTTTTTAGTTCTCCACCTTCTTTAGCATGACAAATGCGGCCATGATTGGGTACAGAAAATGTTAGAAAAGCAGGCAAAGGTCCACGGAATAACACTAAAAGACCTCCAGAAAGCGTAGAGGACAGATGAAGAATACCTGAAGTACGCTTCAGGAACTCCAGAGTAAAAAAAAATACTTAGCAGTGGTTTAAAACTTTTCGAGTGTGCATCCTTGATAATAAAAGGTGAAAGTCTGGAACAAGAAGAGTTGATAATATTTTCCCCCATGAGGGAACACTCCAATGTTAGGCCAATGGCAGATGAGGGAGACCAACAGAAACCTTTCTGCCTCCAACATTAGAATCCTGACTTGTTGCTGAGACAAAAGTCTCTTTTTTAATTTTCTCACAAAGTTATCATTTTACATCTAAATGTAAGAGGAATTCAATCCAAGTTGTTCGTGTCCAACGATTTGATCAGATGTTAACAAGTGGAATGTGGAGTGAACAGAAAGGTTTCAGAACAACATACAGTGTTCAGATGGATGGAGGGTCTCTGTTCAACACTATGACAACAATGTTGCTGATCCAATAAGTTCCGATCGACGGGGCACACACTTTACGGCTCCTGTGTGTGTCTACGCTAAACACTGCATCACCAAGGAGACCACCAATGGGGGTCCTACAACTTCGGACCTCTCCTGGTCTTTGTTTTTGGAAAGGCATTGAAGGGGGTTGGTGAAAAGCCAGTGGCTGCTGCCATCTCACTTCTTTCTTAACTGTAGCCACTTTCAGAAAACACTTTAAATCTGATATTTGACATCTACTGGACAACTCTGTGTGATTTCTGACAAAAACCTAAACGAGTTGGCAAGAGCAAGAGCGGTTGAATGTAACCCAACCCTTTTGCATCTCAGGGTGATCGCATATGTTACTAATCACACTGGTTGTCTTAAACGTTTAGCTTGCTTTCCAGCCCTTTAAAATCAAAGGGTTCCAGTGCCTATTGTTTGTGGTGGCAGCGTTAGTTCTTCGCATTTTCACCAAGGTTTCTATGAAGACCCTGTATTTGTACCATCATCTCCAAAGGTTCCACAGTCATCCTGAGAACAGAACCAACCTTCTTTGGTTCTGTATCTTTACACATCTCCCATTTTACACTGATAATTCAAAAACATTACATTAATGCTAAAATTATATATGGGTGAAATTGTTAATAAAGTTGTATTTACTGTATATGTTTGGATTACATAGATAAATGATTGTAAAACCTTAAGATAGGTTTCAAAATCATACTGACCAGTCTGTGCCAAAAGAAAAACTGTAATAATAGAGATAATCATTCAATCTACACAGCTCAGCTCCATAAGAAATCTGCCCATTTGTTCTCTCTTGGTGAAAACCTCCTGATCCAATTCCTTAAGACTCTACATGCACCTTGCTTTTAACATAAGACAGCATGCCCTGTCCTTTGTTTTAGATGTCTTCACTGTTGCATCTCTTGTCCAGTCTGTTGTCCAGATGGTCTCCAAGGTATTTATGTTCCTCAACCACACTCACTTCTTCTCCTAAGATGGAAATAAGGTTTGAGCTAACCCCATTTCGAGCCAGGTGGATTACAGAGATATTATTCGTCGAACGTATCGACCCATGTAGATCATGTAAACAGATGATCTGAAAGGGACTTTGGAAAGATCTGACAAATGCATCGAAAACGACAAGAAAAAGACAATGCTACCAGGTCTCTTTTGCACTCAGTGCGCAGAAAGCCAGCTCTGACGTTTGTGAATCCGATTACTGGAAGAAAGCCTCCAAGTTATTTGGAGAACTTATCTAACATCCTCTACAACCTATGTGGCATGTGTGACTTTTCATTCTGTCTGCTTTCTATAGATATTCAAGTCAAGATCATTCCTGAATGGAATGAGGACCACAGCCAACTGTGATTGAACAGAGAGTCGGGATGACTTGTTCAGTTTGGCAGGTGTCTCCATAAAGCAGAAGGTGCAGGACAAGCTGCCGCTGAAATCTTTCTCTGGAAAACTGGAAGGCCAATCCAGACAAGTCACAGTAAGACCTGGAAGCTTGGCTGGATGATATGGATCAGCGCCGGTGAGGAATGCCTGCCCCGCAGTCAGGGGAACACCTGTTAGTCTACACTACAATACTCCATTTTTCCTACAAGTAGGTCAGCGCCTGCATTTCCATGAACCTGCTAATTCCGTGGGTAATCAGTGCCTGAAGGGGGTAAGAAGTTCATTTACAGCTAAAAAGGCAAACAAACGAGCTCATTCAGAGAAATCTGACTCCTTTTCAAATGGCCAGAGTTAAATTATAACCTAATGGAACGCTCCATCTAACAGCTGATGTGCTGCTGGGCAAGGCTAAAGTTCATATTTGTGTTTACTTTGAACAAAAACAAAGAAATTTAAGACATTGTCACTTGACCTAATACTACATAGTTATACCATCTGCTCTAATTATTGTCGTTTGTAGGGATTTGCTTTCCTGGTTTTTAAACCAGCTCAGCCTGAAATTGAACCATTGTTTTTACAAAGCAATCAAGAAAAACAAAATTAGACTTTGACAAAAATAAATAAATAAATGTAATATCAAACTGACAACTATCATGAGAATAAAATCAAAATAAAACATAAAATAAGTGATTACATAAATATTCACCCCTTCTAAGTCAGTTTTAGTCTATTAGCATTAGTAGATGCACCTTTGTGGATACGTTGCAAACTAATAATTACAATATATAGTTGTCATTATTTTGTAGAAATCTGTTTTCACTTTAACATTTGTTGTTGCTTTTTTTTGTCAAAAAAGCCACATCTTGTTTGTCATGATTGATTTGGAATAAAAAGCGTAAAACATCCAAGGGGGTGATGAATACTGTTTTTAGGCACTGTAAATGGAGCTGCGACCCTGACCTCTGACCTCCTGCTGGTACTGAGGTGGAAAGAATAAGCTCGTTCTCAGGAATGAGATTATCAACAATTCCCCAAATACCACCGCTGTGAGGAAATCAACAAGAGTCAACAATAAAGAGTCATTGTATCCTGGCCACATCACAAAAGCCGTGAGAAATTTTTGGTGTGAAAATCCTAAAATCCCATCACTTTAAAAACAAAACAAAACAAAACAAAAAGATTCTAAACTAATGTGTTTTGCATGCCAAATACGAACTAAAAGTTTTTTTAATTGGCTTTTTATATGACAGGTGAACACAAAACTGTGAGATGAAGGGAAAGTGATGGAAGGTTTCTCTGTCTGTGCTGGAAAAATGTATTCCCAAAACACGATGCTGTCACTGCCATTTGTCACCATGGCATGATGTTATTTTGAATGTTGGGAAAAAAAAAAAAGTTCTATTTTGGTGTTAAAACGAGGCAAAACGTCCTTTCTGGGTTCGTCATGGAGACTTTAAAAAACAGCTAGTTTATACTGGGACTAAATCACACACAGGTGGACTCTATTAGCTAGTCAGGCAATTTATGGCCACCACAGAAAAAAGGGAGATTTATTCGATTATTTATTTGATTCGAACCGTGTGTCACTTTCGATTGGTTTATCGCAAAAACAAAAAACAACAAACAAAAATACTTTCGCAGTTTAGTTGCTTAAAATAGAAATGCCGTGTTTATCTTGAACCTCACAATACTCTACTTAAATGACGTTACTTAAAAAAAATACGCGTTACTTTTTCATTGACAAACGTTAAGTTACAAGAACGGTATAAATACTAAACTGACTGTTTTTGACCTCAGAGAATAAATAAAGCGCGCCAGCAAGTGAACGTTGAAGTTGCCATGGTAAAAACTGAACTATTTTAGCATTCCGTCTCCGTTTTCTGTCTTCAGCTACTTTTACGGGAGTCTGTCTTACTTCTGTGTCTGCCGGAGGTCCAGGACTGCTTCGCCTTGCTCGGGCTCCGGATAATGGCTCTCCCAGCCGACCTGAGTGCGTCCATGTCGGTGCTGTGAAGCGCAGAGAGTCTGTGAAGTTTTTGCCGCGAGGACTCCAGGGGAAATGTTGCTGCCCTGACTGGAGATGAGGGGCGGGGGGGGGAAAGGGGAGATTGACTGGTGGTGCTTTCGAGTGCAATCGGAGACAACGCTTATCTTACTCTCAGGACAGTGCAAAACATAAAAAATTCTGAATTAAAATTATGTAGTTTCAAATAACTGTCGACATTTTTCAAATTTCATGGTTGGAGTAGCTGCGGACAAGCGTAAAGTAACATATTTATAGTATTTTAAAACTAAAAAGATGGTTGTGTAGAACTCGCTGACACTCAGGTTCATATGCTGTCTCAACTACAGACAGCGACAGAGATTTCCGAACAACACCTGAAGGCCGCGTTGCAGTTTGATAACGGAAGATTTCTTAATTTTTTTTCCTTTTTCCAAAAAAAATACGCGTAAGCTAGAAACGTGATTTTGGGAGGCGACATTTAAGAATAATAAATAAAAAAAAATATTAAAGCTTAGTTACTAAGAAACTCAAAACTAAAATTTTTGCCGCTACTCTACTTATATTTTAAGTATTGTCCTATTTTAGTTATGGAAAGTTAAAAACATTTAATGAGTTCCCTTTTTTTTTCTTTTTAGCAAAAACAAAAAAAGTTGTACAACGAATATTGACTCGTTGTACGAGTCAATATTTACATTGCTGCTTCCTCCTCATTACTTCTGCAATTTAGCTTGAGAAATCAAAGATCCTGAGTGAGGTTCAGATCTGAACAGTTGGTATTTCAAAGGTGAAACATTTTATTATATACTGAGCCATGTTGTTTCATTTGACTTTTGAATAGTGCTCACTCAGACTGGCAAATAAGATCATCACCAGTTTGTTTCCGGACTTCCTGAATAAGTTTGGATTATAAAAAACAAAAATTTCCCCACATCCCTAAACATTTAACACAATCTTTCTTTTTGCAGGCTACATGCTTGTCTTTGCCAGTAACCATTGAGAACTCAAGAAGCACATATGTTTTAATGGAGGCATAAAGGTGCTGCTGTTCATTAAATAAACCATTACTTATCATATACTAAACTAAATTCCTAAAAATTTAAAGTCATATAATTTCAAATAATACATCAAATGAGCAACTAATTAAATGGATTTTAAAGTTGAGTGTTTGTTGCAATCCATTGTGACTATTTTCCCCCCTCTCTTCTCATAAAATTGGTCTGGAGCTGAGTAGATGTTGATATCAGAAAAATATGATGATAATAAAATACAATATTGATAATATTTAAGTCACATTTTCTAATTCTAGCTGTCGAGTAAAACTCAGTTTTAACACTCGATGTAAAACTCAATGTGTATTAGAACGTCAACACAAAAGGGCAAACAAGACTCCGCATCTTGCAACGCCACCAGCAAGACTTTCTTTAATGGTGAGGCTCAAAGTGAACTGTGACACAGCCACCATTACTTTGAGTGAATAAAATAAAACATGGCAGAACAATAAAAAGATAAAACAAAGCACTTTTTTTTTTAAACCTTTTCACTTCCTTCTACACAAACTTGTAAAAGCAACTTGAGAACTTAAGTTACAATGCAAGAGCGATCCACAAATGATACTATTTTTCTTTTTTTCCTTTTTTTTCTCTTTTAACATAGGTGACGTGACAACACAGGATGGTCAAAATGGTTCAGGGGTAACCTTTTTCCCTTTTACACAAAAATATTCACAGAATTCTTCCTGGTCTAAAAATAAAAAAAATACAGGAAATAAAACAATGTATGATGGGAAATATCAAAACAGGTGCCTGTCATAAAAAAAAAAAATCTAAAAAAAAAAATCTAAATAAAATGTGAATTAACACAATGTGTCCAACTGACCACCTGATGCTTCACTGTGATCAGCCCAGAACCATGTAAACACAATACCATCCAAATATGTTCTAATGACATAAAAAAGAACAGCACGCTGCTGCCAACATTATGCTAGCTACATCAATCAAAGTACGGATGGGAACCGAACATCAACACTTGGCACTTAAGAAAGGAAATTCAATAAGCAAAAGGAAAAAAAACAAACAAAAAAAAAAACATTCCCCAGTAAGTTCAATGTACATTGTTGTAAACAAGATGCCGGCTTGAGGGCATGATAAGAGACAATCAGTTTGGGTTGGCGTTTGGCATATTAAGCCCACGTCCAGTGCTTTTTTTTTTTCCCTTTAAGTCCGCTAAACTGCTGTCCTCTAGCTGCAATGATCATACTTTTTTTTTTCCTTCCTTTGAATACTGACTTCTTGAAAATGCTCTTTTTTTAAGCACTCAAATAAATTCTAGACATGTCGGAGTCAGAGAGAGAGAGAGAAGTGTGACTTCAAAGTGAGATGCTAATTGCCCAGGATTGCTAAGCAAGTGGTTTCCGCAAGGCACTGATACGTCTGCAAATTATGGTAACCGAGCAGTTACCTCGACATCATTGAATCTGGTGAGCGTCATGGCCTAATGTGTCCTAATTTGGTCCAGAAGTAAGAGGGAACGGTGTTCGTGGCGAGGCGAGGGAACCTTAACGTCAACGTTTTTTGGCAGTGCCTAGGCCTAATCGAGCAGTTGTCTTCCGAAGGGGCGACGCTAGCTACGTCGAATTCTTCCACTTGCTGATTATCCTGGAGAAGCCAATATTCCAGTATAAAGGAGACAAAACCATATCTTGAGAGTGACAGAATTCAATAGCACGGTTTCAGATATACGCACATTGTCGAACTGAACCGAAACATCACGAAACAATCACGGATTTAAATTAAACGCAGATATATCCAAACATGAACTGTTTTACATTCATGTATCTCTCGCGGGGCTTTTACTTTACTTTACAGGAGAGCCTTGGACAAACCGAACTAAAAACCATGGTTTCTGTCTCTTTTAAGCCATCGTTTGAAAACCCAAAAGGAGTTTGATTTTGATCAGACACCCGGTTGTGAAGAAAAGTGGTCACGCTGGAAAGGGGAACTGACATGAAGCGATGTGTGATGGCTCACCTGTAGACATTTGGCCGACAAATTGTACGCAACCCCTTTGAAATAAGAGTTCTCGTAATAAAACCGAACCCTCCTTTGAACAAACCAGAGAAAACTTTTTAGAAGAAAATGGAGGGACTTCGTGTGTCTGCGTGTGCTAAGTGCAAAATCTTGTCAAGAGGGTTTTGGGAGGCAGGGGCCTGGTAAAGGCTAGTGAACTTTAAAAGAACCCAAACCAGGAGATGGTAAAACGAGGAAAAAGGGAAACGTTCTGTCTGACAAAAAAAAAAGAAAAAGAATAGAGTCACTTTTTCATTGGCTGGTATACTGAGGCATTGGGGTCCAGGGAGGAGGGACTATTGTCCATGAACTTGGAGGAGTAGTGCGGGGTGACTGGGCTCAGGTTGCTGCCGTCTGACGAGTAGGAAAGGCTGGGCATCACTGCCATGACCTCTGCTATCTTCTGCTTCAGCTCCATGATCTCCTGCTCCCTCTGGTGGATCTGACCTGTGTAGCAGGGAACGGATAAAGTTGTTCACAGCTGTTTTTCTATGGAAAACAAAGTCATTATAAAAGGAATTAAAGGTTTACAAGATTAAAATTAGTTCCAATCGATTAACTAATATCGTCTGCTTAGATCTTCTTTCTGTGGTGTAGTTTGGCTGCCGTCCAGCAGAGAGCGCCACTGGGTATCCTTAAGTTTCATCTTAATTACTGCTTCTATGCTGTTCTTTCAGCAAGTGGACTCCAGCTAATGATTAACTGACTGTTAAATTAGCTGACGATTATTTAAATTAATCGACTAATCATGATTAATCGTTTCAGCTCTAGTTGGAAGTTAGGTTATTTAATCTTATAAACTTGTTCAGTTGTGTGTTACTTTTAGTCAACATCATGACTAAAAGTAACACATTTTCTTCATTTATTTGTTGGGATACCTTGTGCTATCTCCAGCTGCCTCTTGGCATCTCCCAGAGCGGAGAACAGGTCCAGTTTGATGCGGGTCTCGGCGCTGAGGCTGTTCTCCAGATGCTGGGTCTTCTCCTGCATGGCGGACAGCGCAGACATCAGCACCTCCGTGTCCTTCTCGTTCTCCTTGTACTTGCGCAGCTCCTGGAGTGCGACAGGAAATGGGGTATGAAAGTGACGTTCAATGTGCACATTTTACAGTTCTGATTTACAAAACAAAGCGTCTGATGCTAGATATAGACGTATTTTTACAGTAAACAGTCTCACCTGACACTTTCCCTCCAGATCCCTAATCTGTTCCTCCTTGAGCTTCATGTCCATGCTGAGCTTCTTGCATTCCGTCTCCAGCTCTCTGATACGTCCTCGGAGAGAATCGGTGGATTCCACCCTGGCGGACAGATGAGGACAATGTTACTTTAAAGGTCTGAAACAGCTGTTTTGTGACCAACAGAAACAAAAAGAGACACCTGGTAGCGGCAGCTAAAGCTACCGCTCTGGCTGCAGTGGCCTCCTCCATCTTCTTTCTCTTTCTCTCTTCGGCCAGCTGTTTCTCAGCCGCAGCTCGGGCCTCCTGCTCAGCCTTCAGCCTCTTCTCCAGCTGGGATATGGTCTGCTTGTCCTTCTGCTTGGCCTGGACGGCACTGTGGAGCCTAGAGGGCAGGGAGGTATCGTCAGCCTGTGCATCGTTTCTAACTTACAGTGCCTTGTAGTGCTTCATACTTCCCAAAATTTTTCACATTTTGTCAAATTACAATTATGGAGAGTTAGGGTCACGCAACGAAAATAAAAAAAATAAAATAAAATTGCACAAATGAAGTCATAGAATTACAAGAATAAGGTTGTAGTATTACAATATTTTGCATTACTACTCATCATCATGAGTAGTATGATGATGTGATTGGACTCATCATGATGAGACCAATCACTGCATGGAGGCCAAAAAGCTCATACTATTGAAAAAAAACAGTCAACATATTACCAGATTCTCAAAATGTTATGACTATTCTCCAAATACGACTTCTCAAGATGTGATGACATTATTCTCGAAATAGAATTACAAGAATAAAGTCATAGTAATTCTATTTATTTATTAAACTCCTATTAGTTTATCTAGAGAAACTGCTCATTACCTTACATCAACGTTTAGCATTAACTTTTAATATCGGAGCAAGACAAAGAGAAACTCCTGTTAGAGTACAAATCTAGAGCAAACTTAGAAAGCGCCACCTACTTCATAGAATCAAAGGTGGAGAACCGACATCAAATTTGATCAGATCAAGAATCCAGAAAAACCCCTAGTAGTTTATAAATTACAGAATACTTATTCCTATTCTTATTAAACATGGGGAACCAATATGTAATTCTATACTTTTACCTTTTTGTCTTTCGTTTGGTTTGTTGTTTTCTTTGTATTTCCGTCTAATTCATGTAAAGAACTTTGAACTGCCTTGTTGCTATATAAATAAAATTACCTTACTTTATTAATTTATTTATATTTTGTTAAATTTCAAACCTCGATCAGATGTTAAAATTATAAGTGATGGACTGTCACAAAGCAGTGCATAGTTGTGAAGTACAGCGGTTTTGAGATGGGGATGGTGTTTTTAGGATGAAGAGTCCAAACACTGTGTGGAGGCCAAAAAGGTCAGTTTTGTTCCTTTTTAAAAATTTTATTTTACATTTTCTGAACCGTTGGGTGACAGGGACTTCAAGTTTTATCACAATATTTTGTTGTACTGTTGTGATAATGATAAAAGTGACAATAAGAAGTATTTGTTACTTATTTTCAGGTAACAGTATAGCTGTCACTGCATGACACACAAATACACAAACTGCTCTTGCATGTTACCATTTGTAACATTTGAACTTCTTTACCACAACAGTCACATAAGTGTGATTTGTGTCCATTTTGGGAGATTTGAAACATCATTAATTGAAATTTATTGAGACAACAATAAATCTAAAGTCTTATAAGAAATTTATCACAATAAATGATATCAGGGTTTCCTCCAGAAAACGTGCTAAGCCTGGTGCTCACGGTGCTAGAGCAGTCATCCAGCCGGCTGCCAAGTTTTGAGTTAAAAAATGTTTAAAGTTGACAGGAAATTTGAAAATACTTCATTACACATCAGATTGTTAAGACGTTAACAATCTTATGGAACTACAACACCAACACCAACTTTTGTGGGTAAAGTTCTTCCTCCTCACTTGTTCTGTAGCAGCTCGTTGTCCTGTCGCAGCTGGCCCAGTTCGGAGCGGAGGCTGCGGTCCTGGCTGCTCAGCGAGGAGAGCTGGCTGCGCAGCTCCGACTCCAGCTGCCGGTTGGCCTGCAGGTCTGCCTTCAGGCGCTTCACGTCCTGCTCCAGCCTTGGAGAACACAGAACTTCATTAGCAGACAGGTTTTCATCCCACAAACTCCGGCACCGACTTGGTTATTTAAGTGGAGAATGTGAGAGTCTGAGTTCGTTTTAAACGTGGTGAGAGCGAGTCTTACCGGACTAGAGTGTCCGGCTTCCCCAGCTGGTTATTAGGGATGCAGTTCTCCACCGGGTCCCTCTGGCCCTTCCCCGACCCCTTCTGCTTCTTCTCGCTCTTGCCGGCCGAGGAGCCCGACGGAAGGCTGCCGTTCGTGGAGCTGTGGTTCCGCGGGGAAGAGTTGGTGCCGGCGTTTTTGTAGTTCTTCCCCATCCCCCCCGTTTCCTCTTTCGCCGACATGTGCGCGCTCCCGTCAGCGAGCGCGTTCTCCCCCGCCAGGTCGTTGTTCAGTCTCTTTGTCCCGACGTAGTTCTCGATAAATTCTGCCTCCTGCAGTTTGGAGTCCAGTGCGTGTATAATACTGTTGTTATTGATTCCCACCGTGTTCTGTTTTTTGCCCTCTCGCTCTTTCGCCGTACTGTCCTTCCCTTTCTCGCGGTACTCCAGCTCCGGTAATGTGACCGAGGAGCTTTTCTTCCCGGGCGGTGCTCCGTTTTGGGTAATGACCGTGGAATCTACCTCGGAGATCCCCTTGGCTAAGGCAGCTGTGTGAGAGCGAGCATATGGTGAGTTAACAGGCTAGACATAAACATTGCTAAGGAGATTTAACCGGTGGACAACTTGAAACATATTTGGCCACAAACAACAGCTAAATCATGACCTTGATTGGTTGATATAAGCAGATATTAACAGAAAAGCCCTTGCTTCCTTTGGTTAGCATTTCTGTTAAAAGGAAGAAAGTATTGGAAAATAAAATCGACTTAAAAGTTTAGCCATTAAATAGTCAAATGAGCAGGACAATTTGAAAACTGGCAAACCTAACTACATAATTTTTTTTTGAATAACAATGTTAGTCATTGTTTTTCTGGTTTTAATTCACACAGCAATATGAAAAATGATTAGCAAGTAAGCTTACTGAAAATTAAAAAGGTGGGGGTTTCTGCTGGTTTCTCCAACTCAAAATAAAGACGTCTTAAGACCTTTATAAATGGAATTCAAGACCTATATCTCCACAGAAATTTAAAAATGTCATCCAGCTAGCTGGAGATAAATTTGCCTTTACCCATGAGAGATGCAAAAAAATAATAATAATAATAATAATAATAATAAAAGAAAGCTAGCTGGCAAGGGTATGTTAGAAGCGAGTTAGCTGTAGCCATAATCATGTCAAGTTACAGAAAAACAATGAAGATGTCTGAATGCTACTCAAACTTTTGCCTGACAGAAAAGTCCAGAGAGAAAAAAAACAAAACATACAGAATAGTCATGTTAAGACAAAATTTAAGACTTGTGATTAAGTCAACAAAGTTAAAGGCCTTAGTTTTAGATGGGCCGAAATGAATCTGAGAGTTTTTGAGGACGCGGAAACCCTGTTGAGGTATTTTAATGTGTCACTTTTTGTGTTTCAATAAGCTAATGCCTGCTTCTGCCATTGTGCAAAGGATCTCTTGGGTTTTTGGGTCACCAGCTGGGCAAAGTAGGCGACAACAGGAAGAGTCTGGCATTCTTACGTAGCGTCATAGCTTGGGAACAAAAATAGTTTGCGACGTCAGAAACACACACGAGGCAAAATAAGATGCCGACAAGAAGGTTGAGACAATAAATTTTAGATTTTCCAGCCAGGCAACACAAGCCCAATAAACACTAGAAGGTCTAGTCTGGAAAACTCGAACGGGCACACAAACACAGGTGTGACCAGTGTATTGTATCCGGTTAAACCTCTCTCTGATACAGGTGAACTTAATGTAACCTTCTCTAAATTTTTGAAGGTACATGTCCAGCTGTTGAGTGTTTCAGTAGTTTTTGCACAACTTGCTCTTCTCTAGCAAGGAACTTAACTGCAAACTTCACAACAGGTGTTAGATTCATATTTGAACATTTCCACGTGGAAAAAGAATTATGCAGTCCTCCTCAGCACTCCGTTCACATTATGAGACCAATACGATGCCCAACAGCTGACCACTAGAACCACAACATTGCGAGGCTTTAAACAGGATGTTGACAGACAGAAGTGGCCACTGGGCCAACAGATATAGAGAGACGGGAAGAGTCACAAACGCATATAAGTGGACGTCCTTTGGGTGCAGTGTCCTGCCAAACCGAATGATGAATGCCATTCAGTTCCTGGCATATCTAAGGAAGGAGAGAGACACCCAAGTGTCATGTCAGACCATTCAAAACTGTTTACAGTAGCACGGTTTGCGTAACAAGCAACCTGGAAGACTACCAGACTCCTCCGTCTGGAACACGTCATCGGCTTTCATGGGAGCATTTACACTGGACAAAGGACCAGTGGGGCATAGTGTTGTTCTCTTGATGAATTTCAATCCATGTTAAGCAAAAATGATGGTCACCAAAGAAAATGAAGACATTGTAAATCTTAAGGGCATCCTCCGTAGACAATAGTGAAACGGGTGAAATAGTAATGCTTAAAAACAGTTTTACCTCTCTGTAATTCTTGAACATGATGAGCAGGTTTAATTGGCCACTTTTATGAACATTAATTTGTTCTTTAGCAGCTCATTCCGTTGCAGAAAAACCTGTTGTTTTGATTCCTGCAAGGCAGTGTAGACTAACCTTCTTCTGCTTCTCGCTCCTGCCTCTGCAGCATCTGTTGCTCCGGCGGCAGAGCCTGCTGTAGGAGCTGCATGTAGAACTCGTTTTCCTTCTGCACCTCCTTCTGTTTCCTCAGGCGCATCTTATAGCTAACGTAGCTCTTGAAGCCGAAGCCCAGGGTCACCACTGGATAGCCGATACTAGGAAGAACAATTACGAGATGGCCTTTTGTTTCCACAGACACCAAAGCAAGGGAAGGGAATACTTTTACACGGCAATGTGTGCTTAAGGAAACTGCTTTGACTGAATGATGCTTACCAGTGGGCGGCGAAGGGTCGACAGAGATCTACGTGAAAATTCTTCAGATCTTTGAACCGTATGGCAGCTTCGATGTACACAAACAGAATCCAGAGCGAAACGGTGGGTAGACAAACTCCTCTTTCTGGATGAAAGAGAGCGACGTTAAAGCAGCCACATCACAGATGAGGAACACGAGAAAACGTGAAACCGACTGAAACAGTTTCTGGCTAACCTGTGTGCCACACATACTGGACCCATACGTAGGTGCTGGCTGCAAAAAACAACCACTGGACGGGGATGAAGAGGAGGCATATGATGTCAGATGTAAACGCCACACAAACGAAGAAAACAGAAAATGCCTAAATGGAGGGGGTGAAAAAAAGACAAAATTAGACGCTACCACATTTTCCAAGTCCAAATTCCATACTTTTACTGAGCTCCTAATCTTAAATTGATACCAAACATGACTAAGACTTTACTGGAGGTATTTCTACGTTGGCAAAATTTTAAATACCTACAAAAAAACCAAACTGTGAGGGGATGGATGGCGCACTAGCTGCGTTTCCATTACAAGCAAACTTTGTTGCTATTCCGCTAATGTTGATTATCAATTTTTTAATGTTGAAACAATTTTGCAGTTGTTTCCACTAAATTAAAATCACGTGAATATATTTGTTCACGCGATACGTTCTTAAAAAGCATGCCGCAGTCGTTCTCCTTCCAGTTCTTGTCGCCTTCTTCATTTTTTTCTGCCAGTAGTAACGGCCGTTGTTGATCTCGACTCGTGTGATGTGAAAAAAGTGTTTCCATTGTAGTTTTGTGAAATGCACCAATTTCAACACAGCCGAAAAACCACCTCATCCTAGCGCAAAAAGTTTTTAATTGAAAATGTTAAAATTGCCGTGTTTCCATTAAATTTATTTTCGTAATCCCAGTTTATGCAATTTTATGATCAATGGAAAGGCAGCTACAAATTCACATATTCTTCCGCAAATATTCTGACCTGCACAAATACTTGACCATATTCCATACTCTGTGCAAAGAGGGAACATAGACAGGCACTTACCAGACCCTGATATCTGAAGGAGTCGTAGACACTTCGGATGAAAAGCCAGAAAGGCCACAGGTACTCGAACCTGAACTCCAGCACAAAGTCAGCCAGCAGAACCAACACCCACACCACCACGAACTTCAGGTACAGGAACGTGCTGCGGGAACGAGGCAACGAGTTAAAAGGGAGGTAAGGAATCTTGGAGTCTTACGGATACAGAGCCTAGTAACGATTATTTGTTCCACTTGAACTTTTCCACATTAGCTAACCTTATACAAATGTATTTTAGCTTGACTTTAGTCAGTAGACCAACACCAACTACTTGCCATTTATATTGTTGTAATTTTATCACCTTGTACAGTGATTGTAATTAGGGTATTTGTAGACTTTCAAAGTATTTTTTTAATCATATTAGACAGCTTTAATAACTCACTTCACAGATGGAAACGAGCATAAGCTAGATATGGTGCAAAGCACCTTTTATTAATGTTTCTTTGAACATTGTTACTGTTTTTAATGAACTAAACAAACCAAATAAACAGACTATAGAGGATAATTGTAAAGGGAAAGGGAAATTATATAAGATAAAAATCTATAAATTGTGGTGTGTGACGTTCTATTCCGCTATGTCAATACTTTGTAAGTATTGTATTGTAATTGTAATTCTAAGTATTGTAATTATAGTTTTGAATCTTTTGGACCGTATTCTTTCCTGTGCTAGAGACTAGAGATTCAAACTATTGATGTTGATGGAGAATGACTGAATATATATATATATATATTAAGTCTAGTTTAACATATTGTAAACTGGGTTTAGGTCTGGACTTTGACTGGGTCAATCTAATATATGCATGTTTAGGGTTGTTGCCCTGCTGGAGGGTCAACCTCAAGCCTTTTGCCCCCTCCAAATGGTTTTTCAGTTTTCTTGTCTGTGTTACAAAACAATTTTTTAATTTAAATCCAGCTCACTGACAGCATGATTCTCCCACCACCGTGTTTCACAGTGGGGAAGATGTATTCATGGTGAAGTTTTCTATAATATATAGCATTTTGCAAGTAAGGCCACATGTTTGTGGTGTCCCCTGAGAGGAATGTGAAGGACAACAGGGGTTTTTATGACTATTTGATATGCAGTATTCAACAATGTTTTGCAACAGAGAGAGGAAAATTATAATTTAAGAACAAAAGGAAATGAAAAGAACCACCAAAAAGTGTTTTTCAGACCAGTGTGTTGGGAAAATATATAGAATGAATTAAATGATGAGCTCAAACAGTGTACAAATATAAATTAGATTAAAAAAAACAAACAGATTTTAAAGTATGTTGAATAGTATGTGTAGGTCAAAGTCACAAAATTACAATTGTTGTTGCTAATAATGTATAAATAATAGAGTTAATTGTGAGAATGTGAGGTTTAAGCATCATTTAATGTGGGAATATTTTAAAGGCCTGAACTGGTTTAAATAGACTTGAATGTTTTAGCGTATGAAGGTGTGTTATAACTGCTCTTTTGGAGCAATTCGTGTAAAATTGGCATGTCCATTTGTTGTATTTATTTTGTTTTTACCTTTTGTCTGCTCAAATAAATACACAGATAAATACATATTTAAATGACAGTTAAATTCATTTAAAAATTTCGTATTTACTTATTAGGTGACTTCTGAAGGCACTGGCTCCTATTTCAAAGGAGTTTAATACACAGGCATGTCTCAATTTCCAGGTTTACTCTTAAAAGGATTTGAATGCCACATTTTGTGTCCATTGCCTCCAATAAAACACACCGACGTTTCTGTTTGTGATAAGATTACACCAGTAAACACTCAAGATGGTTGGATGATAATCGCCTGAAAAATCACATTTACACATTTTACTGATCTGTGTTGAAAAAAGAAAAATATACACTCCCAAAGCAAATTTAAAGTCACTTCTCAATTTTAACGCAGACAAAAAAAAACAGAAGAAGCTGACCGAAACCCACTGTATTGGTTTCAGTTCTCCATATAATGAGTGTGGGTCATGTCTGGACATGCTGGCCAGGACAGCTGCTTTCCATTTCGTGTGGATTGCTACCAATCAACCAAAGGGGCCGGCCGGCTGTTTGTGTTGCAACAAGTTAAATTAAATCTGCTGTAAATAAGACATTGTTTCATTCATACATTTAAATTGAAGCCTCTCTCTCTCTCTCTTTCAGACAAAGCACATGTGATTTCAAAACGAGCGCCTCCGTCATTACAGCTTTTCTCACAAAGTTCCAGAGCATTTTTCTATTTTAACCCGACTCATTTCCTCACGGTGTAATTTATTATTAATGGCGCTCGCGGAGTTATTCAAGCACTAATTCAAATTTGACCAGAAATCAATTTCTCTCTCTTTTTTTTTTTTAAAGGCTTACACCGTGTCTACACGCCAGCTTATAAAACCGTTAACCCGGGCCTGATACTGTGACAAAATACATGAGCACGTCCATTCAGTTCATATTGCAGCTGAAACGCTGAAATACGAACGCAGCAGAGGCTGTCAGTCGCGTCCTGACACATACAGAGCGACGCCATTGTTATACAATAAGGTCCCTCCAGCCCCCCTTTTTTTCTGTACCTGCTATATATACCCTCGGTGATTCGGTTCCGTTTTAACGGCCGTCGGAGTTTGCTGCAGTCCGCATTGCGCCGCTTCATCCTCCCCCTGTTGATTCTCTGTTGATATCGTTCTGGTAACTGGGACTGGAAACGTCACCCGCTCATCCTAATATCCCCACTTGTTCCAATTACCCACCATTGTAGCTGTTTTATGCTCATGAAACAAAGAAATAAATAAAAACAGTCCTCCGAAGGCCCTCCCCCTTTCACGACACGCTGCGTTGCTCGCGTCTTGACGTGTCGCGGCGGCGACGTCGAAGACGTAGGAAACATGGCTGCCCCCTGCTAGTCGAAGTGTTCCTCTGAATTTTTGTCTATTTGCGCGAGACATTCATTTCTGAACGGTAAGTCTCATGAGGTCGTACGTTAGTTTCCGTTCGGGTTTGGTTTATTCACCGTTAAAGACGCTTAGAAAAAGTCAAAGCAGACGCCAGTATGCGCAGTATTTCTTCTCACATGTTTTCTTAACCACGTTTGTTTTGGTTTTTTTGGTATTTAGCTTCGCCCTTTTCCTCCAAGCCACAACGTTTCCTGTTTCAGACATATTATTTTGCTTTAGTTTAACAAGAGAAGCCGTAGTTGCAAGCGAACTTACACCTACGGTGTACATTTGTGGACACCGTAACATTTGTGGATTTTTTTTCAACTTTTAAGTTTCTGGGTGATTGAAACTGCAGTGAAGCTCACTGTGTCCAAATATGGCAGCCAGATGAAGCTTTTTATTAAAGCTGTAAAGTTTTAACCCAGTTGGGGGAAAAAAAAGAAGTTTATTTCTCGAGTATTTGAAAGCTCAACAGTGCCACCTGCTGATCTAAAAATGAAAATCAGGAAATTATGCAATATGTGTAATATTTTATTTACTGATTTGTAATCCAAAATTTGACTGTACCTTTTAATTTACTAAATTTTACTTTTAAAAGGAAGCTACGTGCTCATGCAGCTGTACAATAGGTATGGTATTAAAATTCTTAAAAGCTGCACTTAAAAACAAACTACTTAAATTAACAGGGCATAAAAACAGATGAATCAAATGGTATCAAGGCTGTGTATGTTGGCTTGAAATGAAAATAGTTTCAAAGATTTTTAAAGCGAAGGTTCTTGGAGAGATGCTTCACTACTTGACCTAAAATGTATAACAAACAGGTACTTAAACATCCAAAAAACTGGCTCAAATTTTTAGAAATTGTAAAGCTTTAGTAAGCACACGTTACTGGTGAATGATCTACCTTTTTCAGTGTTTGCAATAAATGGCAGGTAATTTACCTGCAATTGTCTTTCACCCAGCATAAAAAGGTCAAATCAAAATGTTTCCTGGCGTAAAATTTTGTATCATTTTGCCTTTTACACATTTATCTAAATGTCAAAGGGATTCCCATGCAAAAATTTTTTTTTTTTTATCGTTTGTTTTTAAGCTGTTAAATAGCAATTATCTCTGTGTTTCGACAGATGATTAACACCGAGAAGACGTTCCCAGAACAGTACGAGATGGAAGAAGAAGACAAGGAGGACGACGAAGGGGAAGGAACCACAAGTTCAAATAATGATGATGATGAGGAGGAGAAGGCTGAAGAGGAAGCAGGAGGTGAAAAGGAAGCAGAACCGTCGTCTGCTGCGGAGGACAAGAAGCCCTCCTATGTCCTGAATCTAAACAACGAGGTGGTGAAGATGAGGAAGGAGGTGAAGAGGGTGAAGGCTCTGATCATCAGGAAGCTCACTCGTCAGATTGTCGCCTTGAAGAAGAAGAAGGGAAAGGAGGCAGAAATGGAGAGGAATCAGAGGAGAGCTGCGAGGCTGCTGGAGGAGGTCCACAGCATCAGGAAGCTCCCTCCAGACGGGGTACGGCCATCCAGCTCTTTCTCTGAAACCTGAAACGTTCTGTATTTGCTTGATTCCACAGTCGGGTTAGCATTTAGCCTCATTGTTAGTCCTTTGCTGTTTCCAGCTTTCTTCCAGCATGCTAGTCCCCTTTAACTAGAGCAACTTTTACACCTCTCCTAGTAAAATCAAAGCAAAATGTATTTCTATTGCAAAACAATGTGGTGTCAATACTTTTGCTAAGCAAATAATTAATTTTGCAGCTCTAACCAGAGGCGTCTTAATTTTTTTTTTGCCGACAACTACAGGTGACCAAGACGGCCTTGGAAAAGACCCTCAACTTTGAGCGTGTTTGCAAAAACCCCAAGTCGACCATGTTAGACAGAGCCGTGGCACGGATCGCCAGCCACCCTCAGTTCAGGAAGAAGATCGAGAGCATCAGAGCCGCCGTCAAAGACTTCAGAGAGGAGCGCAACAAGGCCAGAAAACAGGAGAAGCACCCTAAAGGTCAGAGACGACCAGAAAAAGCCACCCAGCTTTCACCAGACACAAGGCAGGACAGGAAAAATGAGGATGAAGACAAAGACAATTCTTTGAACCAGCAAGTGGAAGACATTAAGGAAGGAGCAGATGTCCTTAAAAGTGCTAAGAAATCGGTTGTACAATCACCTGCTGTCTCTGATGTTCACAAGCAAGAGAAGCCAGAGTCTACTAGTGCTAAAGCTACTGTAGTTAAAAGCAGCATGAAGCCTAAGCCTCAAAGTAAACACGAAGAGAAGAATTCCCGTCTTCAGTCTGTTCCTGAATTAGCTCTCAAAAGCGCAAATGAAGAAGAGAGCGATGTAGAGTCGTCGGACGACGAAGAGAAAGAGTACTTCGATGACAGCACAGAGGAGCGTTTCCACAAGCAGTCCTCCGCGTCAGAGGAGAGCGATGATGATGACTTCTTCATAGGGAAAGTTAGCAAATTCAAGAAGAAGAAGAAAAAAGAGACAAGCGACGAAGTGGAGGTGGATAAAGAACGGCAAGGGAAAAAAGATCCGGGCGACCCGAAAACCGACAAACTCCAGAGTGAACTTGACGAGCTGGAGTCCAGGTTGAAGTCCAAACCCTTGACAGTTCAGTCTGTGTTCTGCTCGTCGCTGGCTGGAGGTAAGGGTGGACGGGGTGGCAACAAAGGGAAAGGAACGGGTAAATCTGGAGCTCCGGGGAACTCCAAAACCGGCGGAGGTCTAAATGAGGGAGGCTCTGGCAAATTGAAGTTCACAAAGCAGGAGAACAGATCTTCAAATTCTGGGGCAAAGTTTGGCAAACGCCCCAAATCTGACAGAAAAGAATCTGGGTCTGACGGGAGAGGAAGAGGCAAAGACATCCGAAAGCAGAAGGACAACAGGGGCGGAGGCTTCCTCTCCCATCAGCCGCCACAACCGGCGCTCCATCCATCATGGGAGGCCAGCAAGAAGAGGAAGGAGCAGCAGGGACAAATCCTGGCATTCCAAGGGAAGAAGATTAAATTTGATGATGATGATGACTGAAGGAATTGTTTTAGAACTTAATAAATTTAGCCTTCAGGAATGTGTTTTGGTTGTGGTCATCTTCTGTTCCTCCTAGATTGAAAGTCTAGTGCTTAGACACTTGCCATTTGTTCAAGCATAGATGCAAGACTGTGTATTGAGGCCGATGTGAACTTCTTTCTCTTTAGTGATAGAACTTGAATCTTAAGATGTTTGAGACATCAGAATATGATGGTTTAGTACCTTTTTTTTTTTTATTAAACTATTGTGTGTTTCAAGGAAAATTTCTATTAAACTTGGATTTTCATGTGTATGGACATGGAGACATCTGTTTACATTTCCTTAAAACTGTCATAGTGTGACGTGTTTACTTACACTGCGGAAAACCTTTCACTCAACTAACCATTTCTCGTTTATGCTAGCTCCTGTTATCAGGTAAGTTTAAATGAGTGAAAAATTTTGGAGGTTATTTTACCCTCCCGGCTCTGTGTTTCTTCAAATATTCTAAGCGGTGTCTTTGAACTTATTTAAAGTTGCACCGAATTGTATTAATTTAATCAAATATTCGATCATTTGAACCTTTATCTTCTCATTGTGAACTACAAGATTTATGAGACAATCGCAGAAATGTCTACTGACGGTTCCTTTTTACTCCTATTTGGATGCTCCACCTGCTGGCAGAAGTAATAGCTTCCCATTAAACGTTCAGATAGGGTTACTCTAAAAAGTTGAAATAATTATTTTGAATATGAAACTAAATATATATTGTTTAAAAAGATAGTTTGAAGAAAACATGGCTTACGGATAACCAGGATATTTAAAGATTTATTGTAATAGAGATAATTATCTTTGTAAGTATATGTTACTCATGAAGAGCAAAACATTTTTCTGATTACAATTTCTATTTATTCCCCCATTTTGAAGAATCCATTTTTGGGTCACACCACAATTCATGGATTACTAATTGTAGCTACTGACTGACTAAATCACTCTCAATACTTTGGACAAAGGTAAACAGGTTATTGACAGCAGCCTGTTGTCTACATTCAGTCTGCATTTGAACAACCTCCCGGTTAATAGAGAGGCCTCCCAGCTTTGTTTTGTTAGCAAAATCATTTTTTAGAAACATATTTCAAATACCAACTGTGACAATAGAGTTTTGTCATTACGTTGAAGAATCTGTGGGCAAACCTGAATTGTGCCAAACCCCAAGAACTTGTGATTGATTTGAATGACTTTGATTGTTTGGAAATCATAATTAGATAATTCAGCATATACGATTTAATCTCCATCAAAAACGATAAGTAACAAAATAGAAAGGAAACTCCTAATACTGTAGTCTGTAGCACAGTCTCTTCATTACCGGCTGTAGTAGTGTGGCGTTAGTTTTGGTCATTTCACTACAAATTATTTAGAACCTCAAATGAACTTGGATCTTGGAATGACAGCAAAGCCATTTTAATTGTCTAAGTTCCAAATTAAGACACAAATAGGATCGACATCCACAGTGACAGGCATTAGTATTTCCTAATAGTAATTATAGCCTTAATAACAATGTATTTTTCTTAGCATATCTTTAAAAATCTGTACAACCATATTTAGTAAAAGAGGACTGTCTAAGACATATTTAATGAGATATAAATGAGCTGAGGTGGACAGTGATGTAAGGCAGCCATTTGGATTTTGATGCTGCAGGGGTTATTTAGAAACTTTCTGTTCATTTCTCCCAACTGTAAACTGGAGTATTTCAACTTCTAATTGTAAAAGAAACACATAAATGGCACATGTCATTTTTATCAATCATTGGATATGAACATTTACATGTCCCCCCCCCCCCCCCCCACCAATCTGAAAAAGTTTGTCTTCTACGTTAAAATGGTCGCTCTTGGAAAACTTGGTACTGAATTGATTTTGTGGTTCTTGCTTTAAAAACTCTTAGAATAAATGGTGCCTGAATACGCTAAACGTTATTAAGCCGAACTTCGATTAATAACACCTTTATTTTAATAATGCTTACTTTACCCGTATTGATGCAAACATACGATTTTGTGACGTTAGAAAATCTAAAATCTTTTGGTTCTCGTAGGATTTAATTGGAAGAAATATTTGCCTTAATTTTTTCAAATTCTCAAACGCAATAATGCTATAATAATAATAATAATAATAATAATAATAATAATAATAATAATAATAATAATAATAATAATAAATATTTCGAATACTTTTATTTTGAAGGCTAACTCTGACGTCTGTGTATTTCCGGAGGCTGAACAGGCGTGCTTAGCCTCCGCTGAGGCGATTTGGCGGGTAATACTTTTGTATATTTCTGATTTCTGTGGGCGCATAGTCTGAAGCAGGACCTGAGTGATGCCAAAGTAACTTTTAAGAAGTGTGCGAAATGTTGTCAACACCAACAGAGGAAAGAAAGTACTTTTGCAGTCCTGAGGTAAGCTTGGAAAGGGGGAGGGACTGTTGTTTCAACAGGCTAAGCAAACTTTTAAGTTAGCCTTTGCTAACTTTACGCTGCAGACTCGTGTGTCAGGTGATACACGGAGTCGAATTGAAGCATTAATTGCTTGTCTTGTGTGTAATAGGGAGCTGAGAAGTGAATATTGAATCAAAGTCGCGCCTTAAAGAGACTTGGCAGACTTTATGAACGTGTTTATTTGCGAATATTTTCTGTCAGGCGAAAAGCAGACTGGAACTGCAGGGCCGTGGACCGCGCGAGCCTCAGGACGAAGGTGGGACCATGGAGTCTAAGGCTGGGGCGAACCAAACCAAGATGGGCACAGCCTCTCAGACCCATAATATAAAAAAAGGTGAGGCTTTGCAATCTTGCTTTTTTTTTTTTTTTTTTTGGCCTCAGAACTGCATTACACATTTTGTCACATTAAACCTACAAATATTTAGTGTGTATTTATTAGATGAAAGTACTATAATAATGTTATTTAAAAACCAACTGACACAATGATATTGCAATGAAAATATATTGTGCATAAACTTCAGTGTCTAGAGCTGCAAAGCTGGTAAAAAGATTCCTCAACAAAAAATCTACTAATGATTGACTCTGGAGGCATGCATATTTTGGGAGATTTTTTTTATTTTTATTTTATCAGTTCTATCAGGGTACGATTTTTGGGTAATTTCCCCTCCCCCTCAACCCACAGAAGCCATGCTGCTGTTCCAGAAGACCCGTGCCGACAACTCTCTGGTTCTCCTGACGAGGAAGTTTGCTCAGAGACTAAATCACTCTCTAGGTGGAGTGGTGGACCTCAACTTGGTCTCATCGGAGCTCAAAGTGTCCAAGAGGCGTCTGTACGACATCACCAACGTGTTAGAAGGGATCAATCTAATGAAGAAGACGTACAAAAACCACCACCAGTGGTTGTAAGTACTGTCAGCTCTTATTATTCATGTATTGTCATAGCCAAAATAATTCTTAACTGAGCTGGTCGGCAGTGCATAGTACTAATTGAAGTCGCCTAACCAATTTAACATGAATAGAATGTGAACAGTTCTTAGAAAATTGCTTCAGTTGATTATGAAATTGGGTTCAAATTGAAGGCAGCTCAAGACAGATTGTCCAGTGGAAAGCTGCTTCAACCCAAACCTCAAATGTATGAAATAGTTTCAAAACAATCAGCAACTTCCTCTACTGTTTTGACTTAACTGATTGATTATATCTATTAATCAAATCTTTATTTTTGGAAGATTTATTCCTGGGAAAATCTGGATATAAAATTATTATTTTTTTATTTTTTTTACTAATGTGCTCGTGCTCCTTGGGCTTCTATAGTTCAGAGTGATAGCTCGCCCACGGCGGCCATCTTATTTGACAAGTGTTTTTCACAGCTTCTGTTTATTGGAACTTTGAATTCAGGTGAGCTGTTAGGACCAGATGGAATGGAACGATGGAATATTAGGACCAGACAAAGCTTTTATTTCTTAAATTACAAGAACAAAGTCTAATGACAATAGAGTCGAAATAATACAGGAATAAGGTTGTAATACAATGAGAACTCCTTTTATCATATAAGTACATCTGCCACAATAACAATTTTTGCACAATTGTCCCTCAATCAAAGGAATAATTGAGACCAAGTACCAGACTGAAAACTTTTATTATCCAGTTTGTGGTAGAAAGAGAGAAAAGAGAAAAACGATAAATCACCCAAATGGAAGTTATTGAGCTCGTTTTAGTTTATCATGTCATTCATTTATTTATTTTGACAGACTAACAGATCAGCATCAAATAATTTTCAATAGCAGGACTTTGAAATGGTGGTGTTTTATTTTCAAGAAAGAACTACACAAACTGAAATGTTTACGTCAAATCTTGAGTACTTTTGAAGCTTTTTTTTTTCTTCAATGAAACAGCTTTTTCTTGTAATTTTAAATCAAATTGCTTCTTTATTCTGCTAATGTCACAACTATTTTCTTGTAATTTTAAAAAAATCTTGTTGCCCTAATCTGATACTCTGTCGTACAACTAACAGTAGGAATGAAAGAATTAAAAGCCACTTTTTCAAAGTATTTTCTATCATTTTGTAATGTTCTTTCTTTTTTCTTTTTTTTTTTTTAAGAAAAGAGAGCGAAAACGTTTTTTTATCTGATATTTCCAAAAAAGAGAGATTTTATTTTGAAGTGGCATCGCCCGGCTCTATTCTCCTGTGCCCAGGGGCGGCCCTGTGGAGGACAACCTCGCCAGAAGCCTGGAGTCTCTGATCGAGGAGGAGGAGAAGCTGGACGAGCTCATCCAAATCTGCGCCCGGCAGATCAGCAGGTTGTGCGAGGAGAACCTGCACGACAGATATCCTTGGGGCTTTCAACCTGCCGGATATATTTTGTTTCAGATTTACCTGCAAATACACATCGGTTACTTTCCTGAACTCCGCTGATCACGTACGCCTACCTAACGTACGAGGACATCAGGAGCATTCCGAGTTTTGAGCAGCAGACTGTGATTGTGATCAAAGCTCCACCTGAGACTCGCCTTCAGGTGCCACATCCAGAAGAGGTACACATATCGGGACGATTTCAGATTCTTCTGCAAAACTCACTTCATAATTACACCGTCCTCTTCTTCTCTGATGCTCAGAGCTTTCAGATTCACCTCAGAAGCACCAACAGGCCCATCGATGTCTTCCTCTGCTCTGACACGCCGGTTGCCATGGAATCCATGGAGACACCGTCTGGAGACAGCGCCAGCGGTGGACAGGTCCAGCTACCCGCCTGTGTTAAATACTCCTCTGCACCTCCATCCTTCTCAATGCAGACGTCGACTAAAGGTGAGCAAATCTCTTTATGAAAGGAAAAGAAAAATCTATATGAACAAACCAGGCTGTGTGTGGAACAAGGTTATTATAATTAACTCAAACTGAAATTGAGAAGACACTTTCATTAACTGTATAAATAAATAAAAACAGTAAGTATAACTAACTCTAACTATATTGTGTGTTTTTAAAACTAACTAAAACATACTTAAATCATAGACATAATATCCTTTGTTTTTGTGTTTATGAATATATTTTTTAGCCTCTTGAACTGATGTGAAATGCATCCCCCAAACATGGTGCAGAATCCTTTTAATTCAGTTACATCAGCAGGTTTTCCACTCTCACTATTAATGTCACACATCTTCATCTCAGTCACTTAGAACTGGACCACATCAATACCTCAGTTTTGTTTCTTTGAGCCAATCAGGTGGATTTGGACTATATACCGTATTTTCCAGACTATAGAGCGCACCTGATTATAAGCTGCACCCAGCACATCTGTAAAGGAAAACCATTTTGTACATACATAAGTCGCACCTGTCTATAAGCCGCATGTGCATACATACAGACGGTACACATAAAGAGTTTTCAAAGTTTTAGTAATATACCTTAGCTTTTCTTTCCAAACAGTGCCTGTGACGCGGCAGTAGCACAGCAGCAACATGGTAGTAGCACAGCACTAGCAGGGCTGGTTAAAAAAAACATACCGGTGAGAGCCGTCTTCATCTTCCTCCTGAGCACTGAGACGTGTTACGTTACA
>CAEFZY010021787.1:0-14740 GCA_903066815.1 Brachyrhaphis roseni | reverse complement strand
TTCTGTCTTTCATATGGCAATGTCTGTACTTGAGACGTGCAAACTGTTCATGTTTGGTTCTTTTTAGGCTTATTTTTCATTTTTACAAAATATTTAAGTTCAGACGCCTCAACGTTTGGAGTTCTTTGTTCGCTATCTGTCTAACGCAGTTCAGCACATCTGTTAAGGACAGAATACAAATTACTAACGCTTTTTTTTTCCGTACTGTTGTAACCATTAAACAATCTCCTCTTCAGTTCAACCTTATGAGTGGAGAAACATTGTTGATGTTACCATTATAAAATAACTTACAATTAAGTTTTGGCAAAGATCAATGTAACTTCCACAGGTGGTGGAGCGTTGTTGTTAGCAGCTGCTGGTAGTAACTAAAAAGTTACTTTTAATGTAACTTAGTTACTTTCCAAATCAAGTAGTCAGTAATCTAACGAAGTTACTTTTTCAAGGAGTAAACAGTAATCTGATTAAAGTTACTTTTTCAAAGTAACTATGCCATCTGTAATGGTCTCGCTATGGTGTCTTCAACCAAAACTAACCATCAGCCAAACTCCTTTCACACGAGTCAGGATTAGTTATTTCTTCCTTTATTTCCATGTAAAATGGAGTGAAACTGTCAACACACAAACAAATCAAGGTGACCTCAGAGCAGCTAACAGAAGTGTTTTACATACATTAGAAGTACAACAATGCTACGTAACGGCCTAAGAAATCTTAACAGCCTGCTAATTGGCAATGATGTAGCAAATACTCATTATCTCCAGTATCAATTAAACATAAATTCGATACACAACTTACTTCGTTTCTCATGTTAACATAAACGCTCATTTTAAGAATAAGCTGCTACTTACAGGCATTGCTTCGAAGAACTCGACCTGGAATTCGCCGTTCATGATAAACACGTCTGTACATCTGCTCTACCGCTAGCAAAACAAAACCTACTGACTAAATAACATAAAAGTAAAGCCTTTCCCTAAAAGTCCAGTAGATGGCAGCAACGCGCCATGCAAAATAAAACACCCACAGTTTACAGGACACCATCACTGTTTAAATGTTTGTTCTTACTTGAGATGGATTGCTGTTGATGTTTCTCGGGTGGCTCCCACTGGGACAAGTTGCGGTCCTCACGCACCATTGCTAGTACCCTGAGATGTCAAGTTGTGTGTGGTGGGCCGCATCAATTGTGTGACCGCACGGGCAGCCATCTTCATAGCTACATATCTTTGGGCAATCCCATAAGCCAATGCAAGGGTGCACGGTTGCTCCTCTAACAGTTTTTGGATCAGATCAGGGTCTGCTAGAGCATTAGTGAAAATCTCCACTCTAATGCGATTTTGCTCCCTCTCTGTATAGTTGGCACAAACAACAGAGACTTTTTCATAGATCTCATCTCTTAGTACATGTAGAGCTTCTCCGGTTTTCCTGAGTCTTTGCCTCAGTTTGATGCCAATAGCTGCAGCATGTTCCAAGCAAGGCCCATAGGCAGCTTCGACCTCCTCATCAATCCGCTGATAGCTCCAATCAGCTGATCTGGGATTCTTATGGCCAATGGCTCCAGCCGGACCAGTGAGGCAGAACTTTAACTGGACAGCTTTAGTCTTTTCAGTCCAGTGATTAGCCTTAGCACAGCATTCAAACTGGTAAAGGAAGCCTTTCCATGAACCTGCTCCATCAAAATGGCCTGGCTGCAGTATTGGGATCTTCTCATTACGTATGTGACACTCTCTGTTGCCTATGTCGTTAAATCCACACACAAAATTACAGGAACCAAAGTGCTGATTACAGGCTGTATTTTGAGGCTGGGGTGAAATACAAAATCTGTGGTTGTTCTCTATTCTGCCCAATGGTTGTAGCACTCTGTTCATGTGACAAATTTATGGTGTGTAACCAAACCTCAGACTGATGAACTGTGTGGAGAAATAATGAAGCTACACAGTCTTCCCAGTTCGGTACAGTTAGTATATGTGTGACTTCTCCGGTTATTAAGAGAACTGAAAGCCCATGTGTGCACTATGGTAACCAAAAAATATATTTTACATATATATATATATGTCTATATATATGTAACGGATATTAAATAAATGGTGAAATTCTTGCTAAAATATGTGTAAATATGTTGTAAATAGTACCTTTGCATGTTTCATGGTTGTCTTGTAATGAGTGGTATTTGGCGCCCCCTGCTGGTTGCATATAAATGCGAGAGAGAACCGGAAATTCCACACAGGCTGTTTTACGCTCTGTTGTGGTAGGTCATCAAGTCCGGTTCTCTTCTGACTCGTAGTTGTGGTTGTACTCAGAGACTAATGTGGAGTTTTATTACTGTACACAGAGCTAGTGGACCAGTAGGAGGAAAGCTCACTGTGCTGTTTATTGTTGACCATTCATTACAGGTAATTATGTTATATTAAATGTCAGAAATTTGGTGTGTCAGTTATGTTTGTCAGTTGGTCAGTTGTGTTTTTCGGTTTGTCTGTTATGTTTATCTGTTGTATTAGCCAGTCTTTCAGTTTGTTTATCATTTGTTTCTATGACGACATGACATGGCCAACTTTGTTCTCTGTGCTATTTAGTAATTTAATGATTAATTTTGATTGCTGTATTTATTTTTCTAATTTATTTCATTTGTAAAAGAGAGATCAAATTGTGTTGTATTAATTTTAAATATGTATTATCAATCAAAACCACTATACGTTCACGTTAGAAAAATATTTTGTTAAACTTTATCGTAATAATTATTTATAAAACACAGGCTGTTTTACGCTCTGTTGTGAGCTAGTGGACCAGTAGGAGGAAAGCTCACTGTGCTGTTTATTATTGACCATTCATTACAGAAATTCCAACCAACTGACTGTCTCCGTGTGTGTGCATGACGGAACGGGTAAGAAGGAAGCTGTCACATATATATAACAGATATTAGATATACGGGTGAAATTCTTGCTAAAATATGTTGTGTAAATACCTTTGTATGTACAGTGAACCCTCGTTTTTCACTTGTGTTACATTCCAAAAAGAACCCGTGATAGGAAAAATCGATGAAGTAGTAACCTTTATTTATTTATTTTTTTACAATTATTATACAATGAAATACTCCATAATACATTGAAACCAAAGAACAAAACCTTTTTACAGGCCCAAGCATTTGTTTAACAAATAAAAGTACTGTATAAACGTTTTTTTTTTTTGTTTTTTTTTAAACAAATAACTACTGTACTGTAAAATAATAATTTTAATCATCAATACAAACTGAAGGCTTCAAATTGCGGAGATCAGCACCGCCCCACCGCGACTCGAGTCATTGGATTAGAACGGGAGAAAATAAAAAATGATTATGAAAAAAAATGCGAAGTACAGCAGGACAAATAGTGACTTAGGTGTATTTCACTGCTCTTCTAACTGAGCCGCTGTATCCTGACTCCGCTCTGTAGCGGTTTGTTCTTCTAAAGCCCGCGGTGTTTTTTCGAGAGAAGAACATAGTCATCGGTAGTTGTTGTCACTCTTTTTTCTTTTGCAAACTTAAATTTGGCACGTTGTTTTACGTATGTGTACATATTAAACCGCAACGTTATTATAGGAGCTATTTCTCCATTTTCAGTTAAATCGTAGAATTTAGGTTATTTAGTTTATTTTTATTTGCTTATTTTCTAGTTGATTTATAATTAGAATTTTTGTTTAATTTTTTTTTAAATGGGTTCTTTGGTTAGTAATTCACTTGATTACTTAATTGATTTCAGTTTGGGATGTGGGTGTGTTTCACAGTATAAATAGGTGGGTTTTAGGTAGATCATTATGCACGTGGGTGCATAAGCTTTTTACCAGTCAGCTAGTCAGTCATCGGTCAGTCACTTCAGTCAGTCTTTCCAATCAGTCAGAGAACAAGTGCAGGAAATAGCACAATCCTGTGATGCCTGTAACTTGCTTGCCTGAACTGGAATAAAACAAACAAAGAACTGCAATGTGACTCTTTTTGACCTTTTGATCCTTTTGAACTGCGTAAACCAAAATCCATGGTGCATCAGGTGATTATTTGAGTTGGATTCACTTTTTTGTTTTGATCACTTTGAAGTCTTTAGTTTTTTGATTTTTTGGAATTTGAGTTAAAGACAAGTAGTCACTACAGTTATTGACACACAGGTAGAGAAGAAGCGAAGAGACTGTTTAGCCAATCAGAATGCAGAACACAATGCACGATGCAAATCCGTGAAGCAGCGAGACCGTGAAAGGTGAACCGCATTATAACAAGGGTTCACTGTATTTCATAATTGTCCTGTGATGAGTGGTGTTTGGCGCCCCCTACTGGTTGCCTATAAATAAGAGAGGAAACCGGAAATTCCACACAGGCTGTTTAGCGCTCTGCTGTGGTAAGTCATCAAATCCGGTTCTCTTCTGACTAGTATTTGTAGTTGTGTTCAAGGACTAAATTGGAGTTTTGTTATGGTGAACAGAGTGACTGGTGAACCAGTACGGGAAAACTAACTGCGCTGTTTGTGTCAGCGCAGTTTGTGCTGTGTGTCAGCACAAACTGCACAATGTCAGTAATTTTACTGACATTTACTATATTAAATGTCAGTAATTTAATGTGTCAGTTATGTTTGTCAGTTTGTTTGTTGTCTGTTTCTATGGCGACATGACATGGCCAGCTTTGTTTCCTGTGAAGCTCCAGAGGGTGCTATTAAGTAATTTAATAATTAATTTAGATTGCTGTCTGTTTGTTTTTCTGATTTATTTAATTTGTAAAAGAGAGACCAAATTGTGTTGTATTCATTTTAAATATGTATTATCAATCAAAACCACTATACGTTCACGTCAGAAAAATATGCTGTTAAACCTCTTTGTAATAATTATTTGTAAAACACAGGCTGTTTTGCTCTCTGCTGTGAGTGACTGGTGGACCAGTAGGGGAAACTAACTGAGCTGTTTGTGTGTCAACTACTCATTACAGTAAACTACAGAAATTCCAACTGACTGTCTTCCGTGTGTGTTCATGACGGGACGGGTAATAGGGAATCTGTCACACACACACACACACACACACACACACATATATATATATAATTCAAATTCAATTCAAAAGTAGTTTATTAAGCCCAAAGGAAAATTAAATGTTGTAGCTCATTAATTCAGATTCTTCAAAGAGTAATTGAAGATGGTGACGACTGTTGGCAAGAAAGATCTCTTGTATATATTTAAATACATATTTTGTATACCGTAATTTCCGGACTATAGAGCGCACCTGATTATAAGCAGCATGAGCCTACATACAGACGGTACACAGAAAGAGTTTTCAAAGTTTTAATACTATACCTTTAGCTTTTTTTTCCCAAACAGAGCCTGTGACGCGGCAATAACACAGCAGCAATACGGTAGTAACACAGCACTAACAGGGCTGGTTAAAAAAACATACCAGTAAAAATCACTGAGAGCCGTGTTCATCTTCCTCCTGTGCACTGAGACGTGTTAAGTTACATTAAACTTGCGTCTTCCTCGACACATATATTCCACCTGTCTCACTCTTACCTTTTCTACTCGAGCGCCCCTAAAAAAATGCATAAATAAGCCGCATCATTGTATAAGCCACAGACTTGAAAGCGTGTGACAAAAGTCGCGGCTTATAGTCCGGAAATTACAGTAATTACTTCAGACAAATATGCATTCATTTGGTCAGAATGATAATTAATTAGAATTTTCATATGTTGTACTCACTGGCAGCCATCGAGCCACACATCTCCTCCTCTCAGCCAGGCTCCATGATCCTGGTTTTTGTAGGCTATAAAATGACTGATGATTGCAGGAACTCTGGGTTTGAAGAGGTCTGCATCCTGGTGCGGGCTATACCTATGCAATGTTCCAAAGTAGCACAGTGTGATCATTTAGATGGTCACTGTAATTCATGCTGTCATGTCAAAATCATAGCTTTTCCTGCTGGGTTCCCTCCACTAGTTCCTGACTTTACGTCCGAGGAACTAGTGGAGGGAACTCCACTAGTTCCCTCCACTAGAGATGGGCAAGACAAGATAGCCCATCTATCATGGGCTGTCTTGTCTTGCCTATGATAGATATCTACTGTGTCACAGGTCTCAAACTCCAGTCCTGGAGGGCCACTATCCTGCAACTATTAGATGTGCCTCTTCTGCACCACACCTGAATAGAATAATTAGGTCAGCTCTGGAGAACTTATCTACACAAGGAGGAGGTAATTAAGCCATTTCATGTTTTGTAGCTGTAGCACATCTAAAAACTGCAGGGTACCAGCCCTTGAGGACTGAAGTTTGACACCCTCCACTATATTTTTGATATCTGGACCTCGACCCTTGCTACAAGGTGCATCCTCTGCCTTCTACTAACAATACTGACATCTGTCTGTGTATAAACATTGCCTGTTTATTGACAACATTATTTTGGATTGTAAAATTTGTTTGTGTCTGTGTCGCTAAACCCAGACTGAAGAGGAGCACTAAAATGATCTTTAATAAGGACTTCCCCAACTCATGTGACCTAACTAGTTTGAGCATTCAAGACACCCTCGGTTGAAGGAAACTAGCTGTAGTGTAGCAGAGAGCAAGGGAGAGCGTGTGAGCAGAGTGTACATGAGAGTGCTTGACAGCACTAAGACCCTCCTCCTGGCTGTGATTGGTGGCTTTAGTGCAACTGTTTATCAGACTGCCTTCGAGAAGATGTTAAAGGAAGTGTAAAGTCAAAGACAAAAAGACTATTGGGTTGTTAGAAGTATCAATTCATCTACATACTAAGTAGCATGTGTCCTACCTAGTTTTGCTGTGATTGTTTGTAAAAGCTCTAAGTAGAATTGAATTAGTAATCTCATATTGCTAAAAATCCTGTGTAATGACAATAAATCCATCCATCCATTGCCTTCCGTTATCTGGGATCGGGTCTCAGTGGAAGCGGCCTAACCAAGGAGACCCACACTTCTCTCTCCTCAGACACTTGAGCCATCTCCCCCGGGGGAAATCCAAGGTGTTCCCAGGCCAGCCGAGAAACATAAATTCCTACAGCATGTCCTGGGTCTTTCTCTGGGTACCTGGAACCCCTCACCAGGGAGGGTCAAGGAGGAGGCATCCCAACCAGATACTTGAGCCTCCTCAACTGGCTTCTCTTGACATACAGTAGAAAAGCAGCAGCTCTACTCTGAATCCCTTCAGATGACAATAAGTCAAAAAAATCTAATCGATAAATTTTAGTTACAAAGCTTTCTGTTTTCAATGGACCCCAACAATAGCATTAGCACCAACCTCATGTCTTCTCTGTGTGAGCTAAGAGCTCTGTTTGCAGAGCCTAATTGGTTTGATACACGGGGAGTGATCAACAACCGTGAAAGAGGAAGATTTTCCGCCACTCTGGGTGAAACCCACAAATGGGATGTGATGACGACAACCTTCTGTGCTGCGTTGTTTTCCCATGTGTGCCATCTACATGTACGAGCTCGTAATCTCACATACATGAGGAAATGAATGGGGAGAGCATTTACAGCACTTTAAAGAGAGGAAGCAGGCTGGTTACTAAAATGTACCAAGGGAAAAATGGTCATTATTTGCATGCCTTCACTCACTAAGGATTGTTAGCATGTTGATGGCAGATAAACAGTTTTCTTTTAGGGGTAAGCTGCTTATATGCCATTAGCACATTGACCAGTCCTAGCACTGGTACACATAAAATGTACCAGTACACATAAAATGTACCAGTGCTAGGACTGTCCTCCTGGCTCTGATTAATTATTTTTGACTGAGAGCAGTACATTTCTGCAGATGGAAATAGTAGCACTGGCATAAAGTGGAGGGGCATGTTTTTCTCATAAATTATCTGTGTCATACCATACTGTCATAGCACAGAGACAATTTAAACAAATATGTGTGCCAAAAAAAACAAACAAACAAAAAAAAAACAGGGATGGATGGCTTGAAATTGGTCAAGGCTCGTTTGAGACTCTTGTCTTTGTCAAAATTACGAAAACTTACTTCCTTTTATCTTCACCTGCAGAAACACAACAAACTAAATGTTAAATAAAAGCAACATCAGTGATGAGATTGCAACTGCATCTCATCATCTAAAGAAATACTCTATTATTACTAATGACCGCAAAATCTTGTTGCATGTGAATGTTTACAACACTGGAAGGCATTTGGTGCTTTGATTTAAAAGAGCATGTCTGTGTGTTGACAGAGATAAGACTAAATTGTGGGAAAGCAAAGTAAACTGAAAGGCCTTTTTGTGAAATTTGTTTGTATGGCTTTGTTTATATGGATAATGAACTGATAGTTTTTTGTTGTGAATTTGGAGATAATTGTAATCAATAGCATCTCAGCATGCCATAGACTAAGTATCCCATTAAATCTAAAAAAAAGAAATAAAAGAAAATGATGTTTAAAAAAACTCACTAAGCATTTAGCAGGGATATAATAAGTCTATTAATTTTCTCTATTTATTAGCTCAATAAATCAGTGATGCCAATAATTTTAAATTATGGCAATGGATGTTAAAAAAAACTAATACTCGTCTTTGATGAAATTAGTGGCGTAAGTATGTACCACACAGTTGGAAGAGGTGTCATTTATTCTTTGTCAACATGTACTGAAATTATTAACAGAAAATTGTGAACAGAAAATGTTTAGTTATTGCCATACATGTGGCCACATATAAAACTTACTTAAATAGAAATATTTAATTATAGTAAGTTACATCCACACTGTTTGCTGAAAAGTAAGACTGTTAGGTGAACCTAACCTGGCTCCAATTAAAGACAGAAAAGGTCTCCTGTCCTTGTCATTGGCCTCTGTAGTCTTCACTCCATTATCAAGGATCATTCCAGCCTAAAATAAAAAAAAAAAATCAAAATATATTTTAGGCATGAAAATATGGTAAGAATAAATTATTATGATTATAGCTACAATATTTAAGCTATTTTTATAAGCTCTTGGTGTACTTTTTACACACAAAGCTGATAATATGCAAGTTTGTGCATATTATTACCACTTAAACTAAAGTGAAATCTAGGCTTTATTCTAAAAGTATTTGAAATTATGAATAAAATTTTTTTTTCATATTTTTCTATATTCAGACTACATATTGTATATTGAGCTTAAAAATTAGCATAATGTCTGAAATTAGCATTTGGCAAGTCTTCCTAACAAATGTAAATATTTTCATAAGGTTTTTCCATGTAGAATTGAGAAGTCGACATCATGTGCATCAACCCCCACTGTATTGTGCATGTAGCCTGCAGAAAGAAAGCAAGAATTTATTATTCTTTCCATTTACACTGCATAGAATTTGGCTAATAAAGTTATTTACAACTCGCAGCCAGCGCAGATCACCTCTTTGCCTGGTGTACACTGGTTTGCAGCTTGACCATCCCAACCCACGTATGAACTCTCGCTACAATGCTGCATACAATTACTTCACACTGCAGTCGTGAATCACACTGTACCTCTTACTATCTACATATATTTTTATATTAGCAAGTGTGAATTTTATGAATTATGATGTCACTTTTGAGTCAGTTTGTTCTATTCATGTGCCTTGAAATTTAAATTGAATTTAAAACTGTTGCACATTCCACTATGTTCAGTAATGGGTGTGGGGAGCCACAGACCTGTCCTCCAGGACATGAAGATGTCACAAGGAAGATCAAAGCAATATACACCCAGTGGGCCCCTATGCACTAAGCCCCAAAACTGCCCCGAAGGGAGACGCAGCGACGAGACCACATGTTCTGCAATTTTGTGTCCGGATCTGGCCATGGACACAGAGCCCCAAGGGCACACCACAGCTCCAGCAGAGGCCTGACAAAGCCAAATCATCTGGGCCCCAGCAAGCAGCTGCCAGTGTGAGCCAGCACATACCCATGTCTAAGACACCAAGAACCACTGGGTGGTGCAGGCCCAGGAAGAAGCAACAGAGGAAGACTGATCAAGTCCACCAAAGACCTGGCACCAAATCAACCCCACACCATAGACCTGGTGGCATTTAAGTATGCTGGCAGTACACCTTTCCTACACAGCACATCCCCATTATTGTCGGATGACCCCCTCGGGCAGGTGTGGCATGGTGACCAGAAGTCATAATCCAACAACTTGAATGATCCCAAAGAACCAGAACGCTGGACCCGCACCTCAATGCCTGAAGCCCCCCCCACAGCCCAGACTCCAACAAGATGGCCCATTCCTCCTCCCGGTCCCATCCTCATATGACAAAGAGAGAACTGGGGGTGAGAAAAGACCCAACTGCTCCTTCCGATCACTTAAATACGGTGTTGATGCATGTTGTTATTCAGTACATTGAAAATAGAGTGGATGGGGCATGGCTGGCACAGACATCCCCCCATATAGTACAGTGAACCCTTGTTTTTTGTGGGGGTTGTGTTCTGAAAAGAACCCGTGATAGGCAAAATCTGTGAAGTAGTTACCTTTATTTTTTACAATTATTATACAGCATAATTAAATACTCCACAATGAACAAAACCTGTTTTCAGGACCAAACATTTTTTTTAACAAATATAATGCTTTCTTACAAATAACTACAGTAAAATATTAATTTAAATCATCAATACAAAGTACAGTAGGACAAATTGTGACTCGCGCATTTCACTGTGCCTGTGACTGTGACGCTGCGGCCTGACTCCACTCTCTAGTGTCTTTTTCTTCTGAAGCCTGTCGTGCAGGTGTGTTTTTTCGAAAGTAGAACATAGTTATCTGTAGTTGTTGTCGCTTTATTTTCTTCTGGGCAAAAACAATTATCAAAATTTGCCAAGCTCTATTATGTATACTTAAATACTGTAACATTATTGGCACACAGGTAGAGAAGAAGTGCGGAGACTGTTTAGCCAATCAGGACGCAGAATACAATGCATTGTGAAAAAAAAACTGCACAGAAAAATCCGCGAAGCAGTGAGTCCGTGAAAGGTGAACCGTGTTATAGCGAGGGTTCACTGTATAGTGAAACTGGGATCCAGGGGGCCACGGGACAATAGAGATGGAGAATCTTCCATGCACCTCAGTGGTGGCTGCACCCCAAGGCTATGCATGACTGATGATGAGATAGAGTAGTGGTTGGGGATGGGGAGGAAAAGACTGGGGTGGCCAGCTGACCCCAATAGACACCCCATTTGCTGAGACCCACCAGAGGAGGAAGGTACAAATACATCCACTCAGGGGAAGGTGGCAGCAGCAACATCAGGGACCAAGGTCATGAATAGCCACAAAGCTATTGAAAACAAACCGGCACTGGGGCCAGCAACCCAACTCCCTCAAAACCATAAAGACCCACAAACAGCAATTAGACAGAAAAGCGGGTTGTGAGACAGGGGGAAGACATGCAGCAAAGGACATCAGACCGAGACTCAAACCCATGATGGCCGCATTGAGGACCAAGGTCCCCATACATGACTTACGCTTTACCTCTGCACCACTGCCATGCCCAATGCAACTTTTTAAATATTTGTACGTTTTTAGTCTCAATAAATTTGGGCTGTAATATTGACAAATATTTTTTTCAGACACTGCCATGTACAAGAGATGACAAGAAAGTAAACAACATCAGATAAGTTGGTATTCTGCATGATAGCTGCAGTCTAGTGATTGGTCCGGCAACACCGTTGCATTGGCGCATGCGTCAAGCCCGTAGACAAAACCCCGTGTTGGTTCGCGTATTGCTTTCAGCAAGTCACGTGACCGATACAGGAACTGTTTCAAAATGACACTGGCTGCCAAACTGTCTTTATAAGGAAGCAAATCAGTTAATGGGATGCATTTGTCAAAAGAATTCTTGATCTTTTACGGTACAGCGTCAACTATGGAGCCTCAAGGAAAACGAAAGGTTTTGTAGTTTGGGATCATTTTGATCTTCCATCAAAAAATAAGATATTGGTTATCACTTCGTTGTTGTTTCATCAAGTTCTTTTAATTTTCTACTTGATCTATCTGAATCCAAATTCAGCTGAAATTGACTCTTAATTTACTTTCATATTATGTTCTGCAGGTTAAGTGTTGCATATGTTTGACAGAACTGTCTTATTTAAATAAATCCACCTCCTCAATGCTGAGGCATTACAGGGTATCAGAATGAAGTTCCAAATACACCTGGATAAACTCAGGTATACAGCCATTCTACAAATTACTCAGTTGCTTTTTATAAATTATTTTATATAAATGTATTGTTAACTAAATTTTTTTCTACAGCAGAAGTTGTGTCAAAAAAGCGTAAGACTAAATTTCAAAATGTTGGAAAAGCTTTTGTTTTTAATGAAAATTTGTGGAAAAAAAAAACAGTACACAAACATCCTCATTCCTAACATGTTCACTTAAATTTCCATCACTTGGTACATGTTCACATTATTTATTGACTGTATCGAAGAATATCAAATATATTTTGAATTTAACTGAAGATATGACAATAAAATACAATGACTTAAATCTTGTTGTATAGACTAGGTCATCAAAACAATCTGTCAACTACATTGCCTGTAGGGATTTTTAATCTCCAGCAGGTGCCAGTATTCAGTGACACAGTATTGACACAGTATCAATACAGTTTTGCTATGGGTCGAAACGCTTCATGACACCTCATTTACCCATCACTACTGCAGTCTGCAGTAGGCACTAAAAGCAAAGGAGAGACAACTCAAAACAAGAGTTCCATATAATTGTTCTATATCGGCGGTTTTCAAAGTGTGAGGCCCGCCTCCCCTAGGGGGCGCCAGAGCACTTTAGGGGAGGCGCGGTGCGAGGGAAAAAATAAACCGGAGAAGAAGCTATCTGCTTGCTGTCTACTGATGTGAGAGAAAGAATGGACACATTTTTAGTAAAGAAAAAGGCAGGGGAGACAAGCTCTGGCGTAAGTAGAAAAAAAAGGAAGTATGACCACGACTACTTAAAGTTTGGATTTTCCTGGACTGCTCCAGATGATGCTCCAAGGCCGCAATGTGTAATCTGCAAGGAGGTTCTGGCTAATGATAGCATGAGACCCTGTAAGCTCCGGCGTCACATTGAAACAAAGCACCCAAGTTTAGTGACCAAGCCGCGGGAGTTTTTTGAGAGGAAGCTGAAGGAGCTGTGCACACAGAAAAAAACAATAGAGACGTTCAGTACTGTTAACGCTAAGGCAACCGAAGCATCTTATCGGGTGGCCTTACGCATTGCAAAGACGGGGAAACCCCACAACATCGGTGAAACTTTACTCCTTCCTGCTGCTAAGGACATGTGTTCAGTAACGATGGGAGAAGCTGCTGCTGCCAAACTGAATGTTATCCAGTTGTCTGAAAACACCATCCAACGCCGCAGATGTGCGGCAACAGATAGTGGACAGTGTTCGTGAAAGCCCCTCCTTTGCCATACAAAGGCCCTGATAAAATAATTAAAATGGGAGGAAATGTTTTAAAATGTTCATGTGTTAAATTTTATTCAGATAAAGTGTCATTTTAAAAGATGAGATGGTTCTAAAATAAAAGCAATTAGAAGGTGTTTTGTAGTGGCATTTGTTTGTGTGTGGGTTGATTATTGGGGGGGGGGCGCAGCAGGCATTGTGCTCCTTGGAGGGGGGCTCACCCTTTCATACTTTGAAAACCCCTGTATTAGAGCGTTAAAACACCTTAATATGGGATTTTAAATTCTCTTTGGAAGAGAACAAAGTGCTGGGCTGAACGGCTGGTGGATTCAGTGACACTGAAATCTTTGGCTCTACATCTGAAACATTGTTAGATTCTCTGAATGAAGCTTTGATCCAGCCCAGAGGTTATTAAAGATATTTCTATAAAACCACTTCAGCTTTAGTACCATAAAGTTTTGCTTTCACGTTGCTGAAACTCTTGTGGTGAGCAGGAACTGGGAGTTCCTGTGGAAACAGCTGGGAGAGCCTCAGTGTGGGGGAGACGGTTCTGGCTGCTGCTGCTGCATCTTGAGGGCCTGAATCCTCGGCTTCATTTTATCGCAGTGGAAGAAGTTGAGTGTTTGAAGCTGGATGCAGCAGATGGGCGCAGGATTAACAGCCTCCTCTCCCACAGGGTGTTTCCAAGAAGAGCTGATTAGACGAGTAGAAGGGAAGAAAGTAAGAGGAGAAACTCCTCACCGTTTTCCCTGGGAGACGGAGAGAATTTACTGAAATTATTTTATTTGTTTGTACTAAATCAAATTTGTCGTTTTCACACCGTGACTTCAAATTATGAACATGTTTCGTAAAAAAAATAATATTTACCCCATACAGTGAACGCTGCAGGTGTTACAATGAGCAAAGGTAACTTTTCACAGGTTAAGCTGTTCACAGACAGAATAAGACTGGAAATATATGGACAAACAGATAAATGGCAATGTAATGAATTAATGATAATTAATAATTACCAGATTAGTCAAACATAAAATGATCATGAACAAACTTTTTCCAACATTTATTGAACTGGTCATTCATGTTCACCGCTAACATTCACCGCTAATATTCATGGCTAACGTTCACGCTAACATTTATGGCTAACATTCACGCTAACATTCATGGCTAACGTTTACCGCTAACATTCATGGCTAACATTCACGCTAACATTCAAGGCTAACGTTCACCGCTAACATTCATGGCTAACGTTCACCGCTAACATTCATGGCTAATGTTCACAGCTAACATCCATGGCTAATGTTCACAGCTAACATCCATGGCTAATGTTCACAGCTAACATTCATGGCTAATGTTCACAGCTAACATTCATGGCTAATGTTCACAGCTAACATTCTTGGCTAATGTTCACAGCTAACAT
>CAEFZY010021785.1:0-53170 GCA_903066815.1 Brachyrhaphis roseni | reverse complement strand
CAAGTAACGACCCGGCCAGAACCCGGTGCATTAAATAATAAAACATGACATTGTTCAGCCTGGAATGTGCGTCTTCCTCCTCACGTCTGTATTTTTTCCAGTTTTTGCTTCTAAGGACGGTGGAGTATCAGGTGGTAATTTAAAAAGACGCGGGTTGATAGCATGTCACCGGGCTTCCTAGTGTCCGTCTCTAGGCAACCGTGACGCAGCGTCGGCCGGTAGCGTTCAGGGGTCCTTTAGCTCCCGCCACGTTAATCTAAAAATATTCAGTGTACCGATTCCTTTATTTTACTGTTGGTTCCACGAGAGGATCAATACATATCAATAAAATGTAAAAGTTTAGTAAAAGTGTGCAGTGTTGTGTAGCTGGTGTTCTGATTAAGCCTGTTTAAAATTGGTATTTTTTTAAGAGCGGTATTCGTGGTGCAGTGAAGACAATTTGTATTTATCTACAAAATACCCCAAATAACGTTTTAGAAATACATTTCTAAAATGTATTAATCTGATGAATATTTGTGGTTGTTGTTTTTTATAAGTAACGATAACTTATAGTTATTGTTACTACAATAAATCATAAAAAACAGGATGCAATTTTAAATTCAATATCGAACTTATTTTTGAGCGGATTTTTAAAATAAAAGGTGTTTTCTGTCTTTTTGCCTCTAGATGTCAGTATTGCCAGAAGCAGAAATCTGGATGATGGGTAAGACGTTTTTTTAACCGAAATTGGTCTGAAGTAACAAAAACCCAATTAAACTTCTTTTAAGAAAGAAAATATCCAAAATATTACTTTATTTAAAAATATGCTTTGTAAAATATTTTTATTTTGAGAGTAATTTGATTTGTCTTGTATTTTTCGAGCAAAGGAAAAATAATTAAAACTCTTTTTAACTGTTACAGCACTAACAACTACCAGTGTAGGAGAAATTCTGCACAGATATTTTAAACAAACATGCAAAACTACCTAATCCACATGTTCATATTATTTTATGAGAGAAAGATGAAAAGTTGTCGCCATGTAGATGCCTAAATGTATTTAAAAGATAATTCAGGTTGATCAAATGGACTAAGTAAGGCTTAAAGTGTAATTATATGATTTGCGTCAACATTTTTATGTATCAACAGTATAAAAGTCGAAGTGTATATGATTATAAGTATTTCCAATCTGGGCTCAGCCAGACAGGAAGTCCACTAAAAACGTATTAAACATCCATCTATACATGCTATTATTGTTTTAGTTTTCTGTTTTTCTCTGTTTGTTAGATCATAACAATAATCTCTCTCTCTCTTTTTTTTTTTTTTTTTACTGAATTTGACACTTATCCGGCATGTTTATGATTTTGCTTTCACAAAAACACATGCTGCTGCAGAGGTTAAGCCCTTCTAAATGAACTCCTGTGCAAAACAAAAAACAAAAAAAGGAACAGGAGTCCAACCTTGAGAACAATAGTGATTGGGACTAGTCAGGATTAGCCTTAATCTGATGAATATTTGTGGTTGTTGCTTTTTAGGAAGCTAAGACCCTCTTCACTCTGACACCTTGGCGTTTCAGGTGTAATCTGCTTGTTGGGGGATTAATACAAAAATAAAAACAATCCCTACATGGATACAAATTTATGATCCTGGAGATCATGGACGTAATTACTGACATAATTACCAGGATGATCTGACAGCAGATGTCTCAAAGCAGTCATTTCACAGCTTCTCTGATTGTCTTTGTGATCCACATAGTAAACAAAAATACCACCCTTCTTGAAGCCCAGATTAGAACATTTGCGTGCACACATGTGGGATGAAGCACAGCAGCCATCTGATGGCAGCATTGCTTCAGATTAAGACTGCACTGACTGAAACCTCTGACGCAGTTGCTCAAGAGTGAGTGAGATGGCTGTTTTTCATTCAGAGGGTTCATTTTGTACAGATACAGCAAAATATAAACATAAGCAAAGGAGAATAAAAGGTGTATAATACGCTGAACCAGTGTTTCAACCAAATGTTCAGATTAGAGCAGGAATGTTGAAGGACTGAAATAGGAAACACAATGTTCCGGTTGGTCAGGGATACCCACAGGTTTAAAAATAGGCCACAACAGTCCTTATATAACAACTGGGACGTCAGGGTTGTTTACATTCTCACGGCCTTTACAAATGAATGAGTACAATCAATACGCATCATTTCTGTTGCACATTTCAAATCCTCATTAATGCAAATAACCCCAACACACTTCAAAATAACATTTAATACTCAGGAATGTGTTTTTAACAACTGATCTGCGAGATTAGCAGGTGACTCACAGATGTGCCAAAACAAGCCTCTGGAATGTGTTTTTCTGTTTTGCATCTCGCTTTCATTTTGCCGTGGGATTTACGGGAGTTATTTACACCGGCGTGTGATGCTTCGGTTTCTGTTTCTACGTGCGAGAGTGAAGCGTTGGGAAAGCGGGGGCAGCCTGGGGGATTGTCTCCTTTGAATGGTTGAATCAGCCAATCAGCGGCGAGGCTTCCGGTGATGGACATGCGCAGATTGTAGATATTGTACAGTAGAAGCCGCACGAGCAACCCCAGTCACCCGCCAGCGTCGCCGCCATGTTGTGATTGGCGTATTCTAGCAATTTGAAATTAGAAAATGAATGAATTAATAAATGTCTAAATAAATAAATAATAAACAAATGAATTAATAAGTAAGTAAATAAATAAAACAACTATTATTAATTAAGTAATTAATAAAATAATAACTAAGTAAATAAATAACTAAAAAGAATGTCATGGACACTAAGTTCCATTTGCTTAGTTCTTTAGACCACATTTTTTCTAGCTAGTAGTGTCGACTTCTCAACAATAATAATAATTAAAAAAAAAAAAAATAAATAATAATAATAATAATAATAATAATAATAATAATAATAATAATAATAATAATAATAATAATAATGGTGGTGGTTTGATATATAATTTATCTTAAATTTAAAATTAAAAATCACTTAAGTAAATTTTAAGCATTTTATTCTGTCTAAAAATTATATATATATATATATATAACTATAATAATTACTGGTTCTATGGAAATGGACATTTTAGTTCTACAATTAATATATATCTTTTTATACAACAATGGTTGAACAAAATTTTATGAATGTAATTCTTATTAGGACGACTTTTACAAGGAAAACGCTGTTTCCAAGGAGAACTTGACACTCACAATATGGTGGACGCGCTGACGTACCTTTCCTACGGGACAAGGACTGCAAGGCGACTTCTTCTTCTGTCTTTCTATGGTTCTGCTCCTGCAGGACGCCCCGCCCCGCCCCCTATGACTCTGTGTTTTATTCTGTTTTTAGAGCAGCAGCGTCACATGTTGTTTTTCTCCAGCATCAGAGCAGCCGCTGGTCTACGCGCACTGCTCTGTTGTTTTTACCGCAGCGGGCTTTCTTGTCCGCTGTGGAATATAGTAAACGGGTAACCTTTTGCGGTCTTTTCTTTCTACTGTGAGCGGTTTTTTCCTCTTATTCTGGAGAAATGGCAAGTCCTCCGGCGACTGGAGGACACCTGTTATCTAACGGGACGAATGACGTGAAGAAGTACGGCTACCTGAGGAAGCAGAAACACGGACACAGGCGCTTTTTCGTGCTCCGGGAGCCCACGGAGCGTTGTCCCGCACGGCTGGAGTACTATGAAAGCGAGAAAAAATGGAGAAATAAGTCCGCCGCCAAACGCGTCATAACTTTGGACTCCTGTCTGTGCGTAAACAAACGCGCCGATGCCAAACACAAGCACCTCATCGCCCTCTACACCAAGGACGAATACTTTGCTGTGGCTGCAGAAAACGAGCAGGAGCAGGAGTGCTGGTACACCGTTCTGTCTGACTTAATAGCAGAGAGCAAAGTGTTTGACAGCCCTGCTTCCACATCCTCTTTAGTGGGGTTTGAGGAGACCACTTACGGACAGCTTACCCCTGCAACAGCTACCTACAAAGAGGTATGGCAGGTCAACTTGAAATCCAGAGGCTTGGGTCAGATCAAAAACCTCACCGGAGTCTACAGGCTGTGTTTATCCAACCGAAACATCAGCTTCGTTAAGCTGAACTCTGAGACACCAGCTGTCAACCTCCAACTCATGAACATCAGGAGATGTGGCCACTCAGACAGCTTCTTCTTCATAGAGGTGGGCAGATCAGCAGTAACCGGGCCAGGGGAGTTCTGGATGCAGGCAGAGGACTCAGTGGTAGCACAAAACATCCATGAGACCATCCTGGAGGCAATGAAGGCAATGAAGGAGCTCTCTGAATTCAGACCGAGGAGCAAAAGCCAGTCAGCCAGCACCAACCCCATCTCTGTGCCCACCCGGCGCAACCTCAACAACCTCCCCCCAAGTCAAACCGGACTGGTGAGGAGATCCAGAACCGACAGCATGGCTGCCACATCCCCAGGGAGGAAGTTCACATCCTGTCGGATAAGGACGGCCAGTGAGGGAGATGGAAGCGTAACCCGGCCAGTGTCCATGTCCATACCAGTGGGTGAGAGTCCCACCAGCCCCAATTCTGGAAATCATCTCATGAGGTCCCACACCCTTAGCAACGGGCGCACCTGCAGGATACTGGAGTCTGCATGCAATCTCCATCACAGTCGTTCAATGCCAATGTCCAACTCTCCTCCTGCCGCCTCCAGCCCCATCAGCTCATCTCCCAGGGGAGGAACAAGGGTCTCAACTCCAGATAAAGCCAGACGTCCTTTCAGCTGCAGCGCCTCCATATCTGGCTCCCTCAGCGACACTGGCATCCTTCTCTGTGATGATTTCAGCTCCAGCCCAGGTGAACACAAGTTTCTCACTCTGACACGCAGTGACACTCCTGACTCCCTGTCCAGCACACCTCCATCCCGTGACCTGAGCGACCCCTGCGGCTACATGCTAATGGAGGGGGCTAACGGCAGCAGGTCCAGCTGTGGGATCGAGGGTCAGAATTGTGACAAGGCATACAGGAAGCGAACACACTCCCTCACCACACCACGCCAACAGAAGGTGGTGACTCCATTGTCCTCTGCTTCCTTGGATGAGTACACTCTAATGAGGATGGCCCATGGGCAAAACTCCCACTCTGCTTCACCCAAAGTATGCTATCCTGAGGATTATGGGGACATAGAAATTGGTTCATCCAGGAGCTCCAGTAGCAACCTTGGTGATGATGGCTACATGCCCATGACGCCAGGTGTAGCACCTCAGTCTGGCAAGACGGATAACTATGTACCCATGAGCCCCATGTGTGTCTCAGCACCAAAGCAGATTGTCAACCCCAGGGTGCATCCCCAGGCAGCTACCAATGGCTACAAGGCCAACTCTCCATGTAGCAGCTCTCTGGAAGACAGTGGATACATGAGAATGTGGTGTGGCTCCAAATCCTCCATGGACAGTCCTGACAGACACGGCGAATACATGAACATGTCACCTGGAAACCCACCCCCTCTGCAGACCCCTCCTGATTACTACTTAAGCCCTCTCGCTGGGGAACCAGCGTCAATTAAGCCGGCTTACCAGACGGGCTCCCTCACACTGCCTGCAAAACTTCAGTCATCCAAGAATGAAGACGGTGGCCAGTATGTGTTGATGAGCCCACAGAGTTCAAGGCAGAAGACCGGGGAGTCAGACTATTATTCAGTAATGCAGCCATGTGCGGTTCAAACATCACCGCTCAGCCCCTCAGTCCCCTCCCCAGTCAGGCATCATCGAGCAGAGAATCTGTCCTACAGAGGGAGGCTGGGGAGACCCAACAGGCTGTCTCTGGACACCCTGAGGACCCTGCCCAGCATGAATGAGCATCCCCTGCCCTTAGAGCCCCGCAGCCCTGGCGAGTACATCAACATCGACTTCAGCTGCAACAGATCTTCCCCACCGTCCACCGTATCCACAGAGAGCCAGTCTTCCTCTCTGGGGTCCAGCGGCGGGGGCCCGGGGCGGTCATCTCTGTCAGACTACATGAACCTGGAGCTGGGTTCGCACTCGCCCAAGGGGGCTGAGACTCCGGTTGAGCGACTGGATACCCTTCCTGAGCTGTCCTCATGCCCCTGCTCAGAGGACGATGTTGTGTACCATGTAGAGTGTGAGAAAAGCTCCAGAAGCTTTGTTGATGAGGTGAAAAATGACTATACTGAGATGACATTTGCGATGACTAGCTCACCCCCACAGCTTGTTCCTCAGAACTCAAGGTATGTGATGAAATGTAGTGCTTTTACAGCATTATTTATGGTCATATTACATCATAACTTACTGGATATAAACTCATGCAATGATTATGTGAAAGTTATTTTAGTCCAGACTTGAACCTCTTAAATGCTCAGTTTTCTGGGGAAGAAAATCAAATCAGCCGTTTAGGAAAATCCAATATGGTTTAAATTGGATAAAGCGTATAGTTAAGGCTTCAAGTTTATGTTCTAAATACATGAGGGAGTTATTAAAATGTCTGTGTATGTTCATGCTATTTTGAACACTGTGTTCCAGCAGCCAGAGCTGCAGGGAGAGAAGGCTGTCTCTTGAGGACCAAGGTGTTCCTGAACGGATTGGGGTCTTCCTGCTTGGAGCAGCAACTTCCCCAACTGTGGACCCAGACCGCTCTGCCAAGGTCATCCGGGCCAATCCACAAGGGCGAAGGCGCCACAGCTCTGAAACCTTCTCCTCCACGGCCACAGTGACGCCGGTTTTCCCCTCATTCGCACGCGGCGACGCAGTGAAGAGGCCGAGCTCGGTGGAGAACATCTCGTCCCGCAGCAGTGAGGGTTCCGATGAGGAGTACGGCAGTCCTGTGACCCGCCACAGCTCAACTGGCTACTCTAACGGACTGAACTACATCGCCTTGAATCTACTAGAAAACAGGGATGTGGAGAAATGTGGAGACCTGGTTGGCTTTAAACCCACCAGCAGCTGCAAAGGGGGCATCAATGGATTACACAACACACCCTATGTCTGTTTGGGGTTCAAGGAGACTGCAACCACTGCCAAAGGTGAGTAAGGAGGCCGGTCTTTACTCTTTTCATATTTCTTTGTTCTAGTAACAGTTGGGTACCATTGGAGACACCTGCAAGGGTCGATTGATGCCGATCTTGGTAACATTTAAACTGATGATTATGAGTTGTTTGGGTTTAATTTAGTCTAGTTTTCTACAAGAGTCAACTGGTGCAAAGTGGGGTCAGTTTAATTAGGGACTTAGAGAGTATAGTATGGGTAGAGAATGAATTGACTCAATGCTTTCATTTATACCAACTGAAGTGTTTTTATTACTAACAAATGCTGCACTAAACAGCTACTACAACTGGTTCTCACATAGCGAAGTGAAAAAAGGCTGAAGGCATTTCCTCTGACTTCAAAGTAACTCTGTGGATTTCAAAGCACATAAGTAGGAGGAAACTCCAGCAGCCTCTCATTGGCTCCGAAGTCTTAACACCGGTTGAGCTTGCTTCCAAAATTTTCCTGTAAAAAAAAATGAACACGATGTTGTTGGAACGTCACAAAACAAAAGGGCCGTTTTTAGACCTTCTTTAGATTCTTCCTGCTGCTTCTGCGAGCTCCGGAACTGTGTGTTCCCGTCTTTTCCCTGATGCGTGTGAACGCAACGCAAGGCTGTGGTGAAACGTGACCAGGCTGAGAGCTTGGAAGTAAACAAGCACCATGACAGAGCAGCCCTGCTGCTGCACATGTCAGGAATATACAACCTAACTGCACAACTCTTCGTGTTTTATTAGGGATTAATTGCAAACATTTTGGCTATTAATTGATCTCCACAAATGCTCTCTCTCACACCATTCCCACTCTCCTGCGATCAATACTCCATCCCAGAATATCCCTGTGAGCCAACTAGAGCTGCTGGCAGGCAGTGGTAAACAGGTCTGACCCCTGCATCCCAGGGGACCTCGCGACTGCCTGTGAGCACGTACTGGGTCGGGTTTGGGGGAGGGGGATGTTGAACCCCAACATGAGAGTTCTTGGGTCATGGTTTGCTTTTCCTGAAAAGTTTCAATGAAAGAGGTCCTTTTTTTTTTTTTAAGAATAGCATCTTTTATTTCTCCACAAAATGAATTTTGCTCCGTTTTTAGCACATGGTAGAGAAAAATAATGCTTTAGTTCTTCATATTTGCGCAGTCAGTGACGTTGGTAAACAAAGTGGAATGCAGCAAACTCTAGTTATAAGATGCAAACTGAGCTTGAAATCCTTCATTTCTACTCTCTCAAGGTTTAGGAGTTGTTTTTTTTCCCAACAGTATAACAGTAGCAGCACCGCCCCTCCCCCACTTGTTGTTGCTCACTGCCACTTAACCCTACCAGCAAAATATTCTGCGTAAGCACTGCAAATTACAGTGTTAGCAGTATTTTTATTCCACATTATTGCAAAAATAACATAAAAACTTTAAGAACTGACTCTTTTAAAGCAATAATGTCAAATGTATTGAAGCTATATGCAGAATGCATGTGTCATAAAATGATAAATTATGTTTACAAGCTGATTTGTAAATGTATATATGTTTGGAAAAGCATAACATGTCAGTTATGATTCAGAAAAATAAGGATTCAAAGCAGCTTTTGGTAAAATGGTTGACATGTGTCGCAGCTCCTGTTTCCTTGAGGGTGAAAATATTTTTTACTGCACTCATAAAGCTTGTCCCTGACGAGTGAGAGGGAGGAAGAAGAGAAAGTACATACATGAGGAGTGTTGCACGTACTCATGCAGAGCGGCTTCGTCTCCCTCAGACCTATAGCAGGCTGTTGTTTTTCCAGCGGTTTGCTGCTTGTGGGAGAGGAAGCCAGTAAATGCGTGCATAATGGGCAGGATGGCACGTGCACTCTGCTGCCCTTCTGCCTCATTAGACTGCTACCAGAAGTAGAGAGTTAGAGGGGGATGGAGCTTGGTTTTGGATACAGAGCAGTTGGAGGAGGGGTGTTTGTTGAGGCCCTGCTTTGATGAAACTGGTTCTGCTCCGGCCCGATTTAAGCCTCTGATGACAAGTTGATTGCTTGTCTAGTGGGCGCTCCGTTCGGCTGCTACTGGGGCTTTTGGTGTGGAGACTGTTTGATGCATCCGGACGTCATGCTGGGCGTTCTGACCTAAAGCCCTGCAGCTTTTTATTCCAACTAAACTCCTTTGCGGATGTGAAATCCAGTTTGGCTTGGTGGCTTACCGGGGCAAGGACCCCAAACAAATTAGCCGTAACCGAGCGCAGATGGCCATCGCTTTATCCAATGATGAGTTTTTACACCTGGACGTTAAAACTCCCACTTATTATGTCAACTCAGGACGGCTGGCATTGGGGTCAACAAGGGTTTGTTTGTGCCACTCGACCCATGTGACCTTGTGGCGGTGTTTACTTCTGCTCTCCAATTGACGGCCGTGGCTAGCCGCGGCTCAGCCAGGTGGATGTTCTGTACCAGACCCAGATTAGCAAAGTCAGCCATCTCTGTTTCCATCTCCACGTCCAAGATAATCTCTATCAGCTGCGGATCATGGCTGCAGGAGTTTGATATATTAATATTTAGAATTTAGCACCAGAGGACGGATGTGATTTTAAAAAAGTGGTAACCTCAGAGTTACCTAGAGCGGCAGATGACCACTTTTCAGAGCAGTGAGGTTGAAACAAAAGGGCAGGAGGGGTTAAACATCTGCCACCCCAGGCTCTCTTCATTAGCCATACCTCATGCTCATATCGACACCGCTGCATTGACAGACCGCCATCTGCTGCTGCCACGGGTCGCAGAGAGCGCCCCGTCAACATGGATGGAGTGTGTTAGGAATTTGCAAACCAGATTAGAGACATCCACATCCATCTCTTCAAATCCCGCTGACCCACCCCCAACCTCGACGTCATCCGCTCGGTTGTAGCGTGAATGATGTCATCGCTGAGAGGATGCTGCACAGAGCGTTTTCCACGTATTTCTGAGCTCCAGTACACGCATCGCAGTGTGTGATACAGATATGTGGAAATATAAAGATGACGGCAAAAAAAAAAAAAAACTCAGAAATTTAGAGATTAATCTAGAAAAAACAATAACATTTCTGATTTTAAAAAGTAAAAAAGAAATTTTAGAAAAAACTTTTATAATTTCAGATTAATGTCTGGAAATTTTTTTGAAAAAACGAAGAAATTTTTTAATTTAAAAAGTCAAAGAAAAAAAAAGGACCTTTTTAGATTAATCTCAGGAATTTTCTAGAAAAAAAACAATACATTTCTGTTTTTACAAAGTAAATAAGAATTTTAGAAAAAACTGGTATTAATCTAAGAAATTCTTTTGGAAAAAAACCAGGCAAATTTCTGATTTTAAAAAGTCAAAGAAAGTTCTAGAAAAAACAAGGAAATTTATAGGTTAATTTCAGAAATTTTCTGGAAAGAACGAGAAAATGTCAGTTTGAAAAGTTGAAAAAAGATCTAGAAACAAATCAGAAATTTTTAGATTAATTTCAGATTTTTTTGGAAAAAACTATGAAATTTCAGTTTGACAAATTTCCTAGAAAAATAAAATTTTTCAGATTATTCTTATTCATTTTCAAGACAAGAAAACATTTCAAAAAAATTTTCTAGCAAATTTGCAACTTTTCAAACTCAGAAATGATTATGTTTTCATGGAAATTTACTCTCCTTTTTTCTATCTACATAGAAATGGCCCTACTACATTTCTTTGCACCTTTATCTCCTGATTTATTTCATCTCTGTGTGATCACTTTCTAGCTTCCCTTCATTTCTTGACTGTATATTTCCCCGTTCTGGCCAATCAGCTTTCATTTCCCGTTCTGGCCAATCAGCTTTCATTTCCTCGTTCTGGCCAATCAGCTTTCATTTCCCGTTCTGGCCAATCAGCTTTCAGCTTGAGAAAACCTGTTCCACAGTTTAGNTGGCCAATCAGCTTTCATTTCCTCGTTCTGGCCAATCAGCTTTCATTTCCCGTTCTGGCCAATCAGCTTTCATTTCCCGTTCTGGCCAATCAGCTTTCAGCTTGAGAAAACCTGTTCCACAGTTTAGGAGACATTCTGTACTAAACCTCCAGCATAACAATAAATTCATTAACTAAAACAGGAAGTGGTCCAGCACACTGTGTACAACTTGGCTGTGGGTGAAATAAGGCCCTGCCAATTATATAGTAACAGTTTGTTTCTTTTTTTTTTCTTTTTAAGTAATTTTTTTAAATGCTTACATCCTAAAACAAAAAATGAGGGAATAAATAAACTCAGAATTAAAAAATTTAAAGTTTGTATCTGCAAACTTGTTTAATTTTTGTAATCCACCTTTAAGCCTCTTTTCTTTTTCTTTTTTATATTTCCCACAAATAGATTTATGATATTTTTTTGTTTCAGAACTAAAATCATTACTTTAGTTGAAGGGAGTTAAAGAAAATCATTAATTTGATAAAATTTTATTTAATTTTGTTTGTTTTTGTAGAATGAAAATGCAGCAGATGTCATCTTAAGAGGACAGTGACATTATGTTCTGGGTTAAATGTGCATATTTTGTCATCTGTGCATATACTGGCACACATTTTCCCCATCACTTGGCTTTTGTTATGCTTTGTATCGACTTAAAAATGAATCAATACAAACAAACCACCTGGTAAATAGTTTATTTACTTCCATGGTGCTGTTGGCATGACGACGGCCGGCTCGTGGAGCCACCGGTGGAAATCCAGAAATGCCATGTTACATGATCTATGGAGAACAAACATACGCACGTAGCCCCAAAGGATCTGGTGTCAGTTTCCAGGCGGTGTGCGTGTGTGTGTGTGTGTGTGTGTGTGTGTGTGTGTTGTGGAGAGGTGAGAGGAGGGAGGTGGGCGCTAAACTAGGCCGGGATGTTCCAGACAGAAGCGCTAACTGCGTGGCCAGCGTTCCCCACATTTAGCCGGCCGCGGCTCCAGAGTAGATTACAGCCTCTGCAGGCGGGATTAGATGGCTGAGGGTTGAGGGGGGATTGATCAGCGAGAGCCGCCGTCCGTCAGCAGCTGGGGAATACGTAACCCGAGGTGTGAGCATGTGCTCGCTGAGTTTCATCATCAAAAACACACGTCGCCTCAGAAATGCAAGATGTTACTTAATATTAGATAAACAAAATGAAACAAACAGTAATAAATCAATTAATCGCTTAATAAGTTTATCATTTTTCTCTCTGTCTACCAAATACTTGATGATAAAAGTCTTCAGTCTGGTGATTTGGTCATTTTTGAAGGAGATGTCATAAGTTGTTTCAGTTTTATTTATTTTGCATATTTAAAATGTCTTCCTCTCAAAGTGTTAAATGTTTATTATAATTTAAAGTTTATTAATCTTTGAAGATCATATTGCTTGAAAATGATCTCTGAGCTACAATATTATCGTTTATCACGATAAGTTCTGGGACAATTTATCGTGACAAACCTAAAAAGTAAAAATAAATAACCATATTTCGTTATATTTAGATTAAAAATATCTACAGTATGATTTAGATACATATATGTAATGAAAATATAGAGCAAACACCTGGTGAATATTGGTTTTATTTTCACGTTTCAGTGTCTAGGCCAGGTTTGTTTGTGTGTTTATTTTTGTAAAAACTGTTGCCATTCTTTTAAGTGAGGAAAAAGTGGCCAGCAACATGTGGGGGAGGGGCAGCAGCTAATTTTTCTATGCTCCATGCAGCAGAATAAGGCAATAAATTTGAAATATAAAGACGATTTTTCAAAATGATTTGCTTCCCTTTGCTATTGTAGGAACGGTTCATAATGTTGAAGCAACAATAAATGATATTGTTATTTCAGCCTGCTGATTGGCAATGTGCAGCATCGCTGGGACTTTTTTTTTCACTTTCTTCTCCAACCCTTCCTCCGTCCGCTCCACCTCCTCTCACACGCGACCAAACGCTGCATGAACATCTGCTAAACGCAGAGTTTGTGTCTGAACACTTCATATCACAGATGCTGCTGCTTGTTGCCTGGCCTCCTGCTCGGTATCCATGGCAACAAGGGCAGCAGAGCGACACGAGACCCCCCCCCATCATCGCTCTACATCCCAGGTTATGTAATTATATGAGTGTTGCAGAGCAGCAGCCTTCTTCTCCAACACACACAGATATATACAGAGGAAACAGCTGGTGCTTTAGCTTTAAGATAAAAAATAAACTCTTTCCCCTCTTATAAATGCACAGTTGAAACACTTCCTGTCAGGAGGGATAAATGACAGATCCACAAATGAAGTAAAAAAAGGCGTCCAGAACTTCCTGTTCTTGAGATTTAACAGAAACGTGGTGTTGTTTTTTTCTTTGGTGGCATGAAAAGCAACCCGACTCTGTGAATGGGTTCACGCTGTACAGTACGAGAGCAACACTGTGTTCCCTCCTTCGTCTGCTGTCTCAGAGGTCCGCTTAATTGGCGCCAGTGTTTGTGAGAGCAAACCGGGTTGAGACGGGAAAAACAAGAGTTAGATGTTCTCACGTTGTAATGATAAATCCATCTATAACATTTATTCATGGTTGGTTTGTTTTTGATGCAAAGATTTAACCGAAAGGATAGTTTAAATTAATGATATGTGTAGTTTATGGACGAGCCGATCCACTTTTTTCACTTCTGATACCGATATCTGAGGTTTCAAGGTTTCCCCCAGAAAACTTGCTAAGCCTGGTGGATGGTTGGCTAAGGCAGTCATTCATCCCGTCGTGTTTTTGAGTTAAAAAATGTTGACAGGAATTTTGAAAATATCGCTTGATATTTTCAAAGTTCCATTGTAAGTTTAGAAATTTCTTTTTAAAACTTGTCATACCTTGATGCAGTTGCTAGTATTGTTTAAGTTTCTGTTTATATTTCCTGTATTGTTGATTTTGTTGAAAGTTTCCCACATTTTTCATTAAATTTCTCTTTTTCTCGTCTCTTCCAGACTGAAGGACTTTGCTTGTCCTCGGCTTTGGCGTCTTGACCTGCTGCTCCAAACAAAAACAAGCAAGAAAAAGAAAGAAAAAAAAAACAAAAAAAAACAGACTTTTTGTTTTGTTTTTGCCCCTTTGTCGGGCTCTGTGACCCGAAAAGACTGTGGACCCATCAGCATCACAAGCCGGCTGCTTGCACACACACTCAGAGAAAGGCAGGTCACCATCTATGCATGCAGTGTATCGCTGAAGGCAGTACAGGTGTGTGTGTGTGTGTGTGTGAGAGAGAGAGAGAGTGTATGTCGGATGTGTGTTGGTACGTCTCGTGTTCCCTGCACTTTGAGAGGCCATTTCTCCTGTGACCTACATTTTGGCACAAGCACAGAAGCGAAGATAGTCAGACAATAACAAAGCTCTAATGGTACCAAGTTACCGTTTATTTACTTGAGGGTAGATTTAGTGTGCAAGTGTTTGTTTCTGAGAACCGTAAAACCTGCTGCACTCTGCAGGGATGGAAAACCAAGGTACACTGAGTACATAAAACAAGAATATATATATATATATATAAGTATATATAGTAGTACACATTAGACGTTTTATTTATTTTTTGGATGATGAATGTTTGATAAGACCTACCCGATGCCTTAATGTGTATACTGTCCTTATGTTTTCTATGAAATAAGAGATAACTATTCTACTAGGGTATATTTCTTTAGACTTACATCTCTATATTATTATCTTGTGGAAAGCAAAATGCATAGTTTACCATTAAATATATATTATTTCTGAAATGTACAGAACCAGTTTGGCTGCTTGAGAGCTGATTAAAGTATTTTCTTAACGGATAATTTCACCCATTTTATGTTTTTCGTCCAAACATATTGGACTAGTAAAACTATATTTCTAAATGTTTATGCATGTCTTTTTGTGACTTAGCTGAGATCCTAAAATAATAATAATAATAATAACACCAGGCACTGTTCCTCAGTCACTTGAGCCTGAAAACCTCACACACTCCTACCTTCAAACCAAAGGCTTGTTGTTCGGGTCAACGCAGGCCTCCCTGCTGTGATATCATTTGACTGTACAACTGTAACACTGAGACGATAACGGAGGGGAAAAGCCAACACAAACTCACCTTTAGATTGGAGGCACAGTTGAGACGGTTTAACCTAAAAGTATCGAAGGAAAAAGTTAAACAGTAGCACCATTGTGGAGGCTCGTGGCAAGAGAAAACTTTACTATTTAAAGATTTTAAATGTGTTAGCTAGTGCGTAATGCATCACTTCGTACCCACATCAGGGATGTTCAGCAAATACTTTAACAACTGGTGATTTAAAGATAATTTATTGTAACTGCCAGTAATCTACAGTAAAGAAACTTGGTTATATTATTTCTGTAAATTAAATGTACAACTAGCAGGTCAGTGATTGTTTTCTGGTTTGATCGCCAGAACCATAATCAATGGAAACTGGTAGGAAACTGACATAAATCACTGAAGTATTTAATCAAAATATAGTACAAATGAAAGGAGGCGGTTTGACATACCCAAAAGCCTTTGCTAGTATTACCAACTCTTAGCTAGCTGCTGTCAAAAAATATAAAAAATCTGAAAATTAAACTGCTTTTTTGCTGGTAAGAAATTAAAGAAAATGGCAACTTGCGTACGAAATCGGGTACGAATTAGTGAATAACCTTGAGCCTTTGCTAACATTATCAACTGTTAGCTAACAAAACTCTTGACTGTAATGAAATTAGCTTAATATTTAATTGCTTCTAAACTATCAAATAGTTTAAAAATGTATCTAAAGTGAAAACTTTGAGCATATGGATGAATGCTAACATGTAGCATAAAGCAAACTGCCTCAGTATACTGCTGTACATCCATCACAGCTTTGCTAGCAATAGCTAACGTTAGCTGCTGTAAGCTACTAGGTTGTACTAGTAAATGTGAAAACTGTCTTTAATTGAGTGCCGTATTACATCCATTTTCATCCAGTCACAGAAAAATTAATTATTCGAATTAAAATGAAACAAATAATAGCAGGAAGTCAAATTAGCTCCAAAAATGGCTGCTGCGGTATTTGATAACAGTTTTTATCGCCGTTTATTACGACTGCTGTCTTTTTGAGCTCTTCTGTGCCGACACCAACTGGCTTCAAACCCCTTAGATGTACAGTAGATTGTAAAACTTTTACATGTCTGAATGTATCGCAGATTTTTGCGGGACCACCGCAGATTTTAAATGGTTTTGAAAGTGTTAAATAATATTGGAGCTGCACCAAGCTAACTTATGGTATCTATTTATCTTTAGAGTTTGTACATATATTGTGTAAATAGAAAAGAGTTTACCTAAAATATTGTATTCTTAGATTTGACCTAGGTTGCAATGCTATTCCTGTGTAAAGACTTTGGCTACAGATTTTTAAACGGGAGGGTTTGTTTTGGGTCTGTACAGTGTATTGTATGCTTTTCTCCCTCACAGTCTGATTATATAAAACAAAAAAAAACTTGGTTTATTTTATTATAGAGATCTATTTGCCTTGTTGACACACTTTACCTAATGGCATATGCAATATTGACATGAATCAAAAATAGTTTACAACTATGGAACCAAATGTAACATTGCATTGATCCTTTTTTTTCCATTAAACTGGAGCTCTTTTGCTCCTCTTATATATTTTCTTTCTTTCTGCCAAGTGTTTTTCATTGCTGGGAATTTTTGTTGTTGACGTGTCTGGAAGCGTTTTTCCCATTTCTGTGTCTAAACGGATCGTTCTTTACTTGGATTGACTCAGTCTGAATGTGTTGTCTTCCATTGTACATAATTCAATATGCTGTTTATTGTGATGCTCAAAAGAGATAAATATGATTTATAAATTCTGGTAGTCAAGTATTGCTTTTGTCTGTATTAATTATGGATAGCAACCAACATAAATAAATTATTTAAAGAGTCACAACTTTCTTGTTTTTTGTTTTGTTTTTGTCTTATCCATCTTGCAAATTTGACTTTTTAATTCTGTTGTATAATAGGTTGGCACTGACTCAAATCACTTCCTGTTTCTGTCTCATAGAGAACTTTTATTTGACGGTGGAGGAACCAGGAAGCTAATCCTGAGCAAATGACTTCCTGTCAAGACACAGTTTTCCAAGATAGCACAGCTTGGAGTTCAGGAAGAGTTCAGCTTATGACGATTTTTAAAATATGAAATGTTTTAGTCTATTCACGTTATCAAACAGGACCAACAGAGATTTAGCTTAAAAAATGTGATTAAAAAATCATTTTTACATAGATAAACAAAGTCTTTATTTGAATTTTGCTTTTATTCATTGATCTAAAATGTGTGTGACACAAAAAGTGACCTTTAAGTGTGTTCTGTACATTGTGTACAGAACATAAACACACACATATGCATTCTGCAGGGGGCAGGCATACCTCCAGCTGTATTAATTAGCAGCTTGACACAGTTATAGAGACGCTGCTCTGCTACTAGGCAGAAAAGAGCTTCATATAAAAACCCAGCAACGTGCCGCCAGTAGGAACACGCTGTTCCTCACTCTCCTCTGCACAGATTACATACTGCAATGGAAAATGTAAGCAAAAAATGCAAAAAGACTCCTCTGTGCTTTTGTCATAACAGTTTAAATGCAGCTGACAGGTTTTCTCGTTAGGACTGGAGCAGACTGGGATCCGGATGGGAGCTTTTGTAGACCAGTAAACGTCCTGCTTTGAACTGGGAGGGCAGGTGTTGCTTCCTAAACGAGATCACATTAGTGTGGTTAAATTAAAAACACATTCCTAACTCAATAAGTAGCTGAACTGGGATTTGGTAATTTTATTACTACTGGACATACACAGGCTTTCTAACTAACTAACTAACAGATCTACAGCATTAAGGTCCAATCATGTGACTGGATGGTCCTTATTTACTTCATTTAGCCACTGCATTGTGAATTAAAGCAGCATAAAAGTAAAATACAGTGCTGGCTGCTTTGGCTCCACTGGGCTTTTTCCCCCTGCTGAGGTTCTTCAGGGGATTGGGAGTCACTGGCCCCATTATTTCTCCCTGAATCAGCCTAAGGAGGGTTTCAGCCAGGCTCAGCGAACTCCATGGCGCAGCGGCGTGCAGGGCGGAGCGGTGACCCACTTACAGCAGCCAGCCTTGGCTCCTCACGGAGGAGATGATCGAGGCACGCTGCACGGATTATCCCCCATGAAATATAACATACTGACATAAATCGTAAAAATGTCGGGGTTGCATGTTTATGCAAACTGTTGCTTTTAGATCGCTTTGAACACACAGCCTTCAAAATTTTGAAGGTAAAAGTCAGAATTCTGAAAAATAATCAGAATTCTGAAAAATCTGAATTTTGAAGAAAACTTAAAATTAAAATCATCTTATCTGATTTTAGTAAAAAAAAAATTAAAAACATCGATTATTGGTGCTTTTGTGTATCATAACAGAAAACTATCCATAATAATGCAATTCTTGTGTTAATTTTTCAATGCAAAGATATTTTTCAGTTTTACCAAGGACATTTCATTCCATGAACTTTTCTACTGAATGTGTATAAAAGGATACAGTTCTTCCAAAACAAATTTCAAGTCAATTTTTTGTGTTTACTAATGGAAAAAAACAACAGTGAAGCTTGTTTTAGTTAGCATAACCTCCTCAAAGCTGAAATAACTAAAGTGAGATGTTTGAGTGGTTCCTTTCAATCTGCAGTCTCATTGAGGAATGGTTTCCTTCTTGCAGACCTGCCATGTAAGCTAAACTTGAGCAGTCATTTTGACTGCATGAGTTTATTATACTGTAACATGATGTTGTGTCAGAACCATTTCACACATTTTAGGGGTAAAATGTAAAGTTTTATTCTCTTTCTTTATGTTTTCCTTTCCAGCAGTCTGACTTTATGAGTGTAAGTAGGTCTGTTTGGGCTTTGTTGCTAAAGCTAATACATTTTAACCCTTTTTTCTCCTAATCTCTTGTATTATTCAGAGCTTTATTATGAAGTCATCATGCAGCCTTTATACTCCCCTTGCTGAATCAACAGACCACTCACACGCTCTTGCTTGTGTGTAAAAGAGATAGAAAGATCCTCTTTCTGCTGCTTTGTACTTCTCAGACCACGGTGTTCAGACTCGACGTGCTCGGACAGCATGTGGAGATCGAGTCTTTTCCCACTGCGTACAGCAGACACTCCTGCTGCTGTTCACCAAGTGGAAGACTCCAGCCTCCCAGTCTGCATGCTGGCTCATCGGCCGATGCTCACAAACATGTTTCGCAATGGCAATTCTCAGGAATGACAGTGCAGTGAGAAAGCCAGTATTGGGTTGGCTTGCATCTCTTTGGTGACTCACTTTTATGCTCCAATAGTCCTGGAGAGCTGGAAATCCCTGCTGGAGATGTGGGAAGCTGGTGGAGACGTAACTCAACCAACTTATCAGAGACACTGATATATTTGCAATATAACAGACAACTTCACTCTATTCACTACAATAAATGGCAACAAAAACCATTGCAGCTGGTCAAGCAATGGTCTAGATATTATATTTGAGGTGGACACACAACATGGCCGTGCCACCATGACTATAACGGTCAAGGACTCTGATTTTGATTTGATCTTATCTGATATAAATCAAGGAAAACAACTTTTTCATTGCAAATTCTGTGATCAGACAACTCTCTGTTAATTCTCAGAAACAGCATGCAGTAAACACCCACTTTAAACACTTTACTCTCGAACACTTAATCCCACGTGTTTGGAAACATGGCCTGCTGAGATTTTTAGCCTGGAGTCTTTCATCGCAATCCATCGCACAACACGCAAAGTGAGATTAGGAGTTATGGTGAGTTTGCTGCGCACATACAGTCATGCACATAAATCCTGGGGGATTATTCATGTTTCCATCTGCGTTTCTGACCTTTACTGGGCGAAAACAAACACAATCAAAGAGACACTGAGCTACAAAGATGTTTTTTAAAGATATTTTCTCATGTGTGTAACCACAAATCAGTGACTGGTCAGTGCAATCTGAATCTGGGTTTTATGCCATTGTGGGCATGTGTTTTGAATTTGGAGTTGAAAGGAATCAGAGTCATAGATTTGCACTTCTGAATCACTGCTTTGCAGAACCCTGTTCTGTCCTCCAGCAGTCCCTGACTTTAATGAACAAAGAGTGCATTAAAGCTTACAACTCTTCTTTTCATTATTGATTTTTCTAAACCACGTCAATGTGATGATTGTTTTACTTTATCTGCGTATGGGTCCCTGAGGGTCGGATCTGTCTGAGACTCAGGTGTCTGAATCCAAGCCTGAGCCAGAATCTGACTGTTTCTGACCTTTAGTCCCACCCCGGCTTGTTTACCTGCTGAGTGGAATGTGGAATTATGTAAGGCTTAATCTATCAGAAAGTACACATCCCTGAGTTACCCAGGCCACAGGACAACACACACACACACACACACACCCACACACACACTCTGACTTATAAGCAGACAAACAGCTCAATAATACAACCCCTTTGCTTGCTTGTCCGTTTTACAAAAAACAATCATTAAATAAAGTATCATAATAACGGCTAAGTTTTATTACGCAAACACAAACAAGTTTATCAAAGGCTTCTAATGCATGTGCTTTTATGACCAATAGTAGGGCTTTTATAGTCACACAACACAGATAAAGGCCCACTCAGCTTATATTTGATGGACACGTGCAGTGGAAACACACACAATTGTGTTGATTGTTCTCATATATGGAAACATCCCGTCTTGTTTTCTAAGTATTTTGTGCAGACATAATTTTAAATTAAATCAATGCTTCTTTCCAAAGCTTCCTCTGCCTCAAACTAACATCTGATTGTCCTAAAACACCTGCCACTATATTCACTAAGATTCACTGGGCAAATATCGGAATACAGTTGAAAACCAAAAACCATAACACTATTTAAACACTATTATTCTGGCACATAGTGCCATTTTGTAGCACAATCAGGTACTACAGACTAGTTACCTTCAGTTTTTATAAAAATGCTACTAAATATGACCTAAAATAAATTTAATGCCTCTGTCTCTTTAAGAAACTCATGCTCTTTCTGAAACTTCAGGAAGTCATCACAACATGCCTCCTCTATTGACCCTTTAGCAACAAGCAGCTCCTCTAATAAGCATAATGTTTGCTAATTGCTGCTGGCTAGTCTGAAGGAGTTGAGTAGGGGAGGAGCAGTGACTCGAAGGCGGAGCTAGGTCCGCTAGGCGGTTTGAACTGCTTAATGGTTGCCATGGAGATTAAGGGATTTTTTTAAACATGCATGAAAGAATCAAAACAACACACCAGGTATGTTTTTGATGATTATATAACATGATGTAAAGCTAAAAAAGATTGATTTTACATAATACATAATTACATAAATTGTGAAAGTTCATCTTGTAGCTATCCTAAACATAAAGTATATTCATACTTTTGACCGTTAGAACGACCCAGTCAAAGTTTTTCATTGTGTTTGTTCATTTAAAGAAAAACCTCCATGTGTCGTTTTTCCATGAAGCGACACGTGGAGGTTGGTGGGTGCAGGTCAGCGCCTGGAGGAATCAGAGACTTCTGGGAAAAGTCATCCTCGGTGGTCTGTGTGCGTGCACGCAAACCTGGTAAATCATCTGTTTAACACGGCAGCCACAGGCTAAAGCTTACAGAACATGGCAGACTCAGACAGACACACACAGTCAAAGGGGCTTAATCAGGGGTGTCCGCACGCAAAGATGCTGCAGTCAAATCCAGCCCAGTGGAAGAGATTGTGCCCAAGCACATCAGACGTAAACAGGGTTAGAAACAGAAGAAAAATTAATAAGAATCTGCCAAGAAATTGTTGAATCAGTACGTTATGCACGAGGTTTTCTGTTACGAATGGCAGGAAGGCTGTAAACAGAGCGTGACCTTTCGCATCAGGCCACATGCTTACACAAGCAAATAGCACCTGCGGGTGTTACGGGAAGAGAGGTTAGCATGCTGTTATGCTGTTAGCTCACAAAGTTGAACCGAAGTGGAGTTGTAACTTGAGTTACAAGTAGAGGATTTCAAAAAGCTGCAGATCAGATACTTTAAGCTCATTGTGACCATGTTTTAGGAGTTTATAGTAATGCTTTTTGTTTGATGCATCTCTTGCTTCCCTTTGACCTGAAAGTTGTTTTGTTGAATAACTGATGGTGAGCATTCTTCTTTCAGCCGTGGGTTAACGATCCACGGTCCACTGGTGTTTACGTTTTATCACTTGTTTTTGTTTTTGCATTGCTTCTGACTTCTTTATTATTGTCATTTGGGTTTTCCAATTTCAGTTCATTCTTCTTGGTTCTTTATTGTGGTTGGGTCAAGACTCATAAGTTCATTCCTTTTGTTTTTAGCTTCTTACTCATTTTTATGCCCTGTTTGTGCTTTTTAGTTTATTTTCTAGAGTTAGACTTGCTTTGTGAAGTGCTAGGATGCAGGATGTCATCGCGTGTGAATGTGATAAGAAAAATAGTCTCCAAATAATTTATGGCCTGTCACACTATCATGGAGCAGAGTGTGTTCACTCCTGTTGTTTTTCAGCGACCATGTACGATCGAACTCTGCGACTAAAAGCTTGTTTACAAAACGCCCTGATTGTAGTTACTGTAAAATCACTGCCAAGCATCTTAGATTAACTCAAGGTCTGAGGAAAACAACACACGGGTTTAATGGAGGGCAATAAACAAGATGATTTACGGGTAGTTCCTGTGTGAACATTAAACATGTTGATAAGAGAGTTCATCCTGACATGTCACAGGAGGGAAAATGATGTGGATTGATGCGTTCGAGCTGACATCAGGAGGACAGACGATGCAGAGCGGTTTTGTTCCTGACTCCCACAATCAGCTCTGGCACAGTTTGAATTCAACGTCAAGCTTCCTCAATGTAACTTTACTTCATTTCAGTGTTATGTAAGGAGTTATTTTGTGCAGCTTTGTAACTTGAAGCAGGGCGGCTGATGGTATAAAGTCGGATAAGGTGTACTGGGAAGTGCTGCAATATAAATTCCAAGAATAAAAGTAAAAAGCTGTTCACACACCTTGAACCTGTTCACATCGACTCACAATACAATCCTTTAGTAGGTTTGATTTTAACATTTAACATCCTTTTTCCTTCTATGAGCAAAACTATGTTCTATTTCTCCCAGATCTTAGAATAATCTAACATAACCATGTCAACGATTGAGCTCAGTGGCTATGCTAACTAGGTTTAGCATAAAATATGGCGCATTAACCCATCAAATGTGTGTGTGACTGATTTAACTCAACACAAATCATCAGAGGTGCAAATGGGAAACTTACAAGCATAAATGTTTGGACATTTTAGACTTTTTTCCAATATGGCAGCCATGTTGGATGTGGTAATCAATCCAATATGGCGATATTAAAAACCCACCTGTTCAGATTTGGTGTGGAAATATTATATATAAAACATTAATCAACATTTTTGATTTGATAAAATGTAATGCTTCAATTGTTGACTCTGTGTATTATTGTGGTTTTAAAGCACTTTGCTGCTGAAATGTGCTACACAAATCAACTTGATTGATTGAAGTGAATTCCAAACTCCATTGTCCAAAAGTCACGTTCCTTTGTCTAGCTCAAAAGTATGAGCAACAAGTCAAGTTTTATGACTTTGTACCTCATCTGGCTCACCCCATAAAGAGGGTCTACGCTCTATTTGTGGTTCTGGAAGTAATTACACAAGCCAAACATTGACACCAATTCTGCAGGTTAGCAAAGCCACTCAGAAGTCTGTAAAGTTCATCTTTTACCAAACCAATCCAATCTCTACCCATCTGTCCACATTTAGTTTGATGCTGAAACAGAAAAATCAGCTGGCTGAATCACCTCTAGACTCATGATGTAACCCAGGAGGACTGGCACACGGCTCAGCTGTCTGTCTCGACAAGGCTTTTACTTGAACGTGATTTCCAAAATCTGGCGAGACGAGGAGTGGGAGAGCTGTTAGGACACTCCGACTTATGACTGAGACTAAATAAGGGAGACGTCCAGACAGATATTAAACAGACGGGCAGCACTCTAATTTTAGTCATTACATTGTAGCTGAGGGAAGGAAGAAAAAGCCTTGCACAGTGTTGTGTAGAGTGTAATTTAGGTGAGCTGAAAACCGAGTCAGACTGTTTGCTGATGAGTTCAGTTGTGCCTTGAGGCGGCGGTGGATCAGAAAAGGTTTCCCCCCCTATTCTGTTTACAAAACAACCGCTGGGAATGCACATTAGGGACTGCTTGCGTTGGGAACAAAGTGTACTGAAAGCACGCTCTCATACGCCCTTCGATGTGTATCAGTTAAAGCCGCCTCTGCTGCGACACGTTCGCCGCTGCAAACACAACAAGCTTTGTGTCGGAGCACTCAAATCAGGTGAGGAAAAACAGCTCCTGATGACCTAAATTACACAAGTACTTATTGATCCCCTGGAGCCAAATTCAAAAACCGAACAAGCTAAAACCTGTGTTGATACTTCGGGAAAGAATAGACTTTTATATGAATAAGAAAACTGTTTAGGAGTAATGTTATGCACCATGAAACAAACATTTATTTCCAGAAGCTTCAGAGGACAAGCTGGCTTTCATTATTTGAGGTCTTAGTTTAGTCAGGAACGTGGATTTCTCAAAATTATAAATATTCAGAATGGTGAAACATGGTTGTGGCAACATGATGCTGACGGGTTTCTTCCTCTACATCTTTAGCTTCCTGCCATCAGACAACAACACGATTCAAATCGGAAAAAACTAGATTTTTTGGCGCCCGCTCCATACATCACATATAGTGCACACACCCACTTTTTGTTTGCAAATAAGGAGCGAAAAAGTTAATTGTTTATGAGTAGCTTTGCGAGGAACTGTATCTATCAGAGCAGCAGTGTTTCCGTTGTGTTTCTGGAAAACTCCCCAGTTATAGTAAATAATCAATGAGCAGCATTTGGGTGAGCACACTGATGCATCATCGCCCAGCAGGGGGGACAGGAAGTGTTTACGCCTGTCTCTGCACCAACAGTTGGTGTGAGTGAGAAGCCTGATCATCATCAACACTTCCACGGAGATCTCCCTCAGTCCTGGATCAGCTCACTACAAACATCCTCCTCCTCTTCGCTCTCAGCGAGCTGATGCATGCCACGGAAGCAGTGACGTCACTTGTTTACTGTCTTGTAGGTCGCCCCGGAGTTGCAGTGCAGCACCTTATCCAGCAGGGCTTATGTAACTCCCCCCCCTGCCTTCTGCATGACTGGCACTTTGCTGTTTTCATTCGCCATCTCTTCTTCTTCTCCCTCATGTGCAGGTGCGTGCCCTGACACGGCAGCCATGTTTGGCAGCCTGGCGTTATTTCACTTCCACTGAATTGTTTGTCTGGTCAAAGCGCAGCGAGTTCACTGCTGGAGCGGGTAACGGAGCTCCTCCTTCCACACACATAACCCACGGTCCTCCACTGCAGCAGCAGCAGAAAAGTAAACAGCCGTGGATTTGTGTGACTCAAGGTACACTGCTGCCAAGCTCCTCCTACACGGTGATACGTCGCCCCCTAGAGGAAACACAACGCAGGAAACACCAAATGTGGCTTGCTTGAAAGCAAAATTAATTGATGCAATTTTTTACTTTCAGGGTTATGTTTTTTAAATTTAATTATTATATATATATTTCTACTATATAAATAATAATATATTATGCTATACTGTTTGTTTTTAATACATTAGAAGTAGCACCAAATCTGCAAATCATTTTTGAAAACAGCATTTTATACTTAATCATTTAATCTTTTCCTAATATTAATATTTATTTAATGATCTGAAACATTCAGATATGATAAAATACAACAAAAAGTTGTCATCTATCTGCAAAATTACACGTTAAAATAAAAATAAATCTAAGGACAACGTGACGTTGAGGCATATTGCTTGCAGAAACTTATACATATACTCAAATATAACATGAATCTGATTGTATGATGGCCATCAGACTTTGAATTATTTCCTGAAATTATATTCTCCAACAAATAAGTACTTGAGTAGCTCCCATCCACCACACAATATCCTGAATTTATAACAAGCAGTATAAACTTAAACAAACATCTTTAAATGTCTGCAGACCTTGGTCAAACATGTGAAGTCAGTATGACTTGGATAAATCATTACTATCTTACTGAAATGACCCATGAACAAGTAGCTGACTGTGGACTCTAACCCGGGCCTATAAACAAGATAGTGAACAGAACCATGTTTGGATAACTAACTAGCAGAGGTGGGTAGCAGTTACATTTACTTGAGTAACATTTACTTCAATTAGTCGTGTTACTCCACTGTACTTTTTGCTTTTACTTGAATAATATTCTCATTAATTGCCGCTACTTGAATAAGATTTCTGACTACTCTAACAGAAAAATGCATTGACAGAATAGTTTAAGTCCAAGTGAGACTTCTGGTTCATTTACAATCTTTGTTGTTCTAATTTCACTAAGCACCTCAGTATTTCTAACACTAAATGTAAAGCTTGTATCCATTTTAGCTTTATATTGTCAAAAATCGATTTGGAAAAGTAATTATTGATTGTAATAATGTCATTTATTTGTATTTTTTATTTTAGTGTTTAAAACACTAGAATTTGCTCATAGCTTTATATTTTTCTCTATTTGATTGGATAATTTCTAAATATTAATCCAGATTTCCCTGCTATCTTAATACTTGAGTAGCCTTTCTATGCATTTTTACTCTTGTATAGTTTTTTTGACGGCTACTTTTTACTTCTGCTTGAATACAAATATAAAATTTATATGATTTATTTTATTATTTTTAACCGTAAACAACCTTACAGTCGGTGTTCATCAACTGCGCCCTCTGGTGGTATGTTTCACAATAACAACATTTCTGTTTGGTTTAATTGTGTTTAATTTAAATTGTGTTTAATAATTTATTAAACACAAAAATATATGTAATTTTACATATGCAAAAAATAAATAGATTTTTTTGAGGGGGAATCCATTTTTACAGGTTTATGTAGATAATGGTGAATGCATGATTTAAGGTCGGAACAAAAATATCTCAACGTGTTTCTAGGGGACCACTTTGTTGGAAGGAGCAGGATGTAGCTGTGTTGACGTTTGTTGGAGGAGCACTACAAACACGGTAGCACTTTTTAACTCATTAATTTGTCTATTAATGTTGAAAATATGAATGTTGACGTGCTTTTAATTAGAGCTGAAGAGAATTAAGGTTAAGTTTTAACGTCGGTCGCTTAAGTTTTGTAAAAATGTATTAAAACCAAGGTGCTATTTAAAATAATAACAACAACGAACTAACTTGTAATATGTGAACCTGCTAAATTAACGCAAGCAGATGTAAAAAGTGAAGCTGAAAATGTCGCTTGTTTTATTTTAGGGTGTTTGGTATTAATAAACTGGCCTATAGTGGGAACTAACGCCGTTTCAGTAAAGGTTCATTTCAATACTTTTAGGCAATCTGGACCACATTTGACCAACTCTGCTTTATGACGTAAAATACTAAAGTGGGTCAAGCGTGAACGGAATTATTCTGCACTAATAGGAATCCAAAGGTTTATTAGTATGTTTTATGGTATTAAAGTAACAACAGAAAGTGATAATAAAAGAGTATTTGTATCTTATTTGCAGACTTTTTTTTTTAGGACCTTAATAGTCCAACACCTCGGAATCAGTCCTGGAATGGGTTAAAATTAATAATAATAGATCAGCTCTCCATCTGTTTTTATGCCAATATTGCCCTGCTCAGCATGTTCTCTCTTTTAAGAAATGTTTTCCACCAGGGGGCGCTATTTGAAACGGATTCACGGTGGCTGATTTCTAAATTATCACTTGTAAATGTTGTTTTATGTTACCAAAGAGCGAAAATGATACATTGCTTCAGTAATTATTGATAAACCAGAATAGAAATACAATCCTTATTTGTATAAATTCAGTTTGTTGGCAACACAGTGACAGTCTAATGGAAATCACATATACACATGAAAATAGATGATAATAAAAGCATTGTTTTTAAATGTCTTGTTGTCTGTTGTAGACTTAATGATGGAGGGAACTTCCAAAAGTGGAGCGGCTGCTGCAGAGCCCAATGTTGCTGCTCAGGTTCCTTTCCTTCACTTGTGCACAACTTTAGAGAAAATCCAGAAGTCCAAACTCCGTCCAGATAAATCCAAAATCCTTGGGGATTTTATTGAATCATGGCGAAAATTTCATGCCGAGCTCCACAAGGACAATCCAAAAACTACAGACTCCTTCTACCCTGCTATTCGCCTCATCGTCCCGCCTTTTGAGCGAGAGCGAATGGCCTATGGCATCAAAGAGAGCATGCTAGCTAAGCTCTACATCGATGTTTTAGGCCTCCCAAAGAATGGCCCAGAAGCCAGTAAGCTCCTGAACTACCGTGCTCCAACTACATCCCAAGGAGAAGCAGGGGATTTCGCCGGCATGGCATACTTTGTGCTGAAGAAGCGATGTACCAGCCAAGGAAACCTCAGTATCAAAGAGGTCAATGACTTTCTCGACTCAGTGGCCATCAACAATGCCAGCAAGCAGAAGGATCAGGTGAAAAAGAGCCTGTTGCACCTCATCACTCAGAGCTCTGCTCTGGAGCAAAAGTGGCTTATTAGGATGATTCTGAAGGACATGAAGCTTGGAGTCAGCAAGGAAACTGTTCTCCAGGTCTTCCATCCGGACGCTGCAGAGCTCTACAATGTCAACACGGACTTAAAGAAGGTGTGCCAGCAGCTGCACGACCCCTCTGTGTCTTTAAGCGAAGTCTCGATTGAACTCTTCTCTGCCTTCAAGCCAATGTTGGCAGCGGTGGCCAACATCCGCAACATCGAGAAGCAGATGGGCAACAGCCCCTTTTACCTTCAGACGAAGCTGGATGGGGAGCGGATTCAGCTTCACAAGGACGGAGACGTGTACAAGTACTTCAGCCGGAACGCATTTGAATACACGCAGCAGTTCGGAGGATCGCCGCTCGAGGGATCGCTCACTCCTTACATCCACAACATGTTCAAAAGCAACGTCGTAAACTGTATCCTGGACGGCGAGATGATGGCGTTCAACCCGACGGCGGGGACCTTCATGCAGAAAGGGAGCAAATTTGACATTAAGAGACTGATGGACGACTCTGAGCTGCAGACGTGCTTCTGTGTCTTTGACGTGTTGCTGGTTAATAATCAAAAACTTGGCAAAGAACCGCTGAAGAAGCGATATGAAGTTCTCCAGACTGTATTCACCCCAGTCAAGGGTCGGATACATGTGGTGCCAAAGACAGAAGTCGGAACAATGCAAGATGTTGTTAGTGCTCTTAACGATGCCATCGATAACAGGGAAGAAGGGATTATGGTGAAGGACCCTTTGTCCATCTACAAACCTGATAAACGAGGGGAGGGTTGGCTGAAAATAAAGCCGGAGTATGTGGACGGCTTGATGGATGAGCTGGACCTGCTGATTGTTGGTGGTTATTGGGGCAAAGGAAGACGGGGCGGGATGATGTCCCACTTTCTATGTGCTGTTGCAGAAGCACCAAAACCTGGTGAGAAGCCGTCGGTTTTCCACTCCTTCTGCCGAATTGGCTCGGGTTACACCATGAAAGAGTTATATGACCTTGGGTTGAAGCTTGCGAAGCATTGGAAAGTCTACCGGAAAAACGACCCGCCGGCGACCATCCTCTGTGGAGTGGAGAAACCGGAAGTGTACATCGAACCCTGCAACTCGGTCATCATCCAGGTCAAAGCGGCTGAGATAGTCGGAAGCGACATGTACAAGACCAACTGCACCCTGCGGTTCCCCAGGATCGAAAAGATCCGCGAAGACAAAGAGTGGCACCAGTGCATGACTCTGGCAGAGCTGGATCAGTTCCGCACCAAGGCGTCCGGGAAACTGGCCTCGCGGCACCTTCACATCGACGGCGACGAACTACAGAAGAAGAAGCGGAAGCTGCCTGTCAAACCCAAGAAGGTGGTTGGCGTCATTGACCACTTCAAGCCCCAGGATCTGTCCGGAGTTTCCAAGGAGACGGACATGTTTGAGGATGTGGAGTTCTGCATCCTGAACGGCACTGAAGGTCACCCAAAGTCAGAGCTGGAGAAGGGCGTGGCCAGGTAAGACCACATGCTTCCATCCCTCCATCCTTTTCTTCCTTTCGTCTTTTGTTCTACCTTCCTTGCTTCATTCCTTCCTCTGTTCTGTCCTCTCTCCTTCCTTCCTTCTTTTCTTCCTTCCTTTCTTTCCTTTATTCATTCTTTCTGTCTTTCTTTCCTTTTAGGGTTTAATTTTTAAGAAGTTGACTGATCCAAACCAGAATCAGAACCAAAAATGGAAATAGCGTGATAACCAAATTTTTTATGACATTTGAGCATTTTTCTATGGTGACTGTCTTTTCATTTGTTTTTAATCACATAAATGTTTTTTTTTATTACTTTTTAACAAATAACTGATTGTGTGGCCGTCTTGCTGCCAGGTGTGGCGGCATTGTGGTCCAGAACCCGGGACGGGACACTTACTGCGTGGTTGCCGGTGTGGAGAACATGCGTGTGAAGAACCTGATTTCCTCCAATCAGCACGACGTGGTCTGGGCGTCATGGCTGCTGGAATGCCTGGATCAGAAGGAAGTGGTGCCATGGCAACCGCGCCACATGATCCACATGTCGCCCTCGACCAGGGAACACTTCGCCAAGGAGTACGACAGCTACGGTGACAGCTACTTCGTCGATACGGACGAGCAGCAGCTGAGGGAAGTGTTCAGCAGGATCAACGACGAGCAGGCGGCTGCGGCGTCTGTCAGCGCGGCGCAGGTGGAGGAGCGTTACGGCTGGGATGACCTTCCCACCAGCATGTTCAGACCCTTCACCTTTTACTTCGACATCTTGGATCCGAAAAGCACAACAGGTGCTACCTGTCTGGACATCAGGGCGCTGGAGGTTCGATACCATGGAGGGACGGTGGCGAAGGTGCTGGAGGAAGGAGTTTCTCACGTCGTTGTCGAGGAAGAGACGAGACTCCTGGAGCTGAGGATGCTGAGGCGCCGCTTCAGGAAGAAGTTTAAGATCGTTAGAGACTCGTGGGTGACCGACTCCATCGCGGCAGGGGATCTGATGGACGATGCTGACTACCTGGTTTGAAGCTACAACCATTTAGCAAAGTTTGCATTTTAGCTGATATTTTAACACAAAATCTTACCAAGTCATTTTTCGCTGAGTCTGCAGTGCAAATATCTTAGTATAAGACAAAACTGACTTATAAATAACTTTTAAGCAAGATATAGGAGCTTATTTTAAGAATAATTCTTCAATGTTGATGAAAAAGTAGATTATTTAACTTATAAATGGGAAACATTTCTTGTTAGAGTTAAATAATCTGCCAGGGAAAAGTTGCTTGTATGTTTTTTTTTTTTTTGTCTCATTTCAAACTAGACAAAAATACTTTATAAGATTTCCAATCAGATTAGAAATAAAGTTAGAAATTAATTAGTGTTATTAATAATCTTCCCAGGGTTTTAACATAGTAAATGTTTTCTTTATGATTTGAAATTGAACAGGAAATTATGTTTTTGTTCCAGTTTGAATTAATTTAATAAATATTGAGAGGATGTTGTACAGGATTTTATGCACTCAGGAGTGTAAGGAAAATGAAACACGGTGGTGGCACCATCATGCTGTGGGGGTTTATCTTTTTTAGAACAGATGTGTGATCATATGTATGCAACGAAATACTGAACTCTAATAAACATTTTTGTCTCTAATGCAGAAAACGGCACCACCACAGCATGATGCTGCCACCACCATGTTTTACTCCGTGTTGGTCTAAAAGTCTGAAAAGCTGCAGTGAATATGTACATTTATTATAGAAACGTGCACATAAATACTACATTCTTGGTTTTTAAGAGACACTATGTTCCGGCATCTATATTTTTGCATTTTAGCTTTTTAAATTTAACTATTAAAATATTCTTATTATTTTATTGCCTGATCAATAATGAATTTGAATCCTATCCACCTGTTGGATTGAATGAGCATTAACATGATTTGTTTACAGTCAATAAATTTTTTTGTTTTATTTCATTAGCATGTTTATTGCTTGTTTTTAATAGACGACCTTCAAAATAAATAGCTTGGGAGTTTTTAAATTACGTTGGATTTAAATAATGTTCTTTGTTCAGAAAAATAAAAATATTTTTATGGGGGAGGATCTGTGATGCTGGGGGAATCTTTCTCTTCTTTTCTAATGGGTAAGATGAGTAATAATAACAACTGTAAAACTGTAGATATTTCTAAAAAGATGGTTCCCCCGTTGAGTAAATGTGTGGTAGTGGTCTGTCTTTTTCTAACTGTCCGTAATTTGAGTCGTAGCTTCAGCGAAGAATGACCCCGACTGCCGGGAGCTTTGCATCAGAGGTGCGGCCATGTTGTTTCTGTCTTCAGAAATGCCAGCAGTGCGTCTGGGGACTCTGTTATATGTTCTAACCTTCATCAGCGTCGCCTCTTGGGTGCAGGTAAGCTCCCTGTAACCGCCCTGAGCGTTGTTGTGTGGAAATGCTGCGTGAATACATTTTCAATTGAGTTGTAACAGGGGCAGTATTATGTAAAATTTAGTGTTTTTGGCTTTAAATCACATTATAATCATCAAAAACATACCTGGAGTGTTGTTTTGATTATTTCATGCATGTTTGAGAAATCCTTTAATCTCCATGACAACCATTCAGCTGTTCAAAACAACTGGGTGGACTTAGCCCCGCCTTCCAGACACAGCTCCTCCCCCACTGAGCTCCTGCAGACTAGGCAGCAGCAATTAGCAAACACCTGGTGGAACTGCACATCTGTTGATATCATTTTGGGAGCTTTTATGAGTAAAAACATTAAAGGGTGGATGTTGTGACGACATCCCAAAGACAGAGGTCCAATTTCAACATGACTTAAAACTTTTTTTAAAAGTCAATTGCTGTTTTTATAACAGCTGATGTTAACATGGTTACTTGATTGTGCTATAAAATGGCACTATGTGGCTGGAAAATGCATAATACTGCCCCTTTAAGGCATTAAAACAATACATTTAAAGAGTGGAGAAAAATTTGGTGCTTATAAAACATGTGGCCCACTAAGCACTCTGTAATCCATCGCCCACTCTCGACTATTTCTAGGTGATTCAGAGTGAACGTTTGAGTGACAGGCTTTAATTAGAGGTACTCAACCAGTGCTTATTCCTGCGTGGAGTTGCAAGTGTGAAACCTTGACCAGCCCAACTGTTGGCCGTCTGAAAGAACTTCCAAGGAGACTTTATCGTTCTAAAGTAAGTGTGAACAAAACTGCCATATTTACTGACTATAAAGAAAGTGCTTTATAATGGCTTTTTTCCTCATTGTCTGTCACTAAAATACATTGAGGTTTGTGGTTGTAACTTGATAAAATATGGAAAAGTTTAATGTTTAGTAAATTTGCGGAATTTCAGATGAATAGATTTGGTAATATTTCTAAAAAAAAAAGAGAGCCAGGTGTGGAGCAACCTGCTGTTAAGACAGCCGCCATATCCTGCTGAACTGCATCTGCTGGTACAATATTACAAAATAAAACAACCCTCATGAACTCCTCCTCAAGGCAAATGGCTTCTGTGCGCTTTGTATTGATTTAAAGCTTCCCAACATTTTCTTCTTCGTCTTAATTTTATCTCCCTTGTGGCTCTGAACAGGGAAGCTCATAAAAAAACTGGTTTTAATGCGAAGTTTAAGCTCCAGTCTTCGTGGGAACATTTTAGCTCAGTCGCTCTGACTTGATGCGCCCTTGAACGACGGTTGCAACGGCTGCTGTGCGCGCGCATAACGTCAGAATTGGAGAAGCTTCGTCAGGTTCACGAGATTACTGGGGGAAGATACCGGATATCAGGCGGCAAGACCTTCAAAATAAGACAAAGCAATCAGACTGAAAAGCACAGGTTGTCCTTAGGTGTGAAATTTGAAAATTTGAGCAACTATAAAACATTCGAGAAAATTCGGTTTGCATATTTCATTATGAACGTAATGTGTAAGACTGTTATGGTTACCCTAGCTACATCATCAACAATAATAATAATAGGCAGGGATAAAACTGGTGCATTCAATTTCCCCTGGAAATTAGAATGTCTTTTTCCAAAACGGTTTAAATTTTCAGTCATACTGTTTACAGATAATTAACTTCTAAATTAACTTTTTTTTGTTTTTTGTAAATGCAGTATTCATTTACTTTCGGACTAAACGTAACACTGAAATTGTTTTCAAAATTGACATTTTATATATTTTTAAGATTTAATAATTAATTATCAGCTAGTCTTAGTTAAAATCTGTTTTACTCTTTAAACGCTTTTACTTTTAAATTATACGCTGACTCTTCAAAGAGCAACAGGGGACAAAGGGCTTTGTTTTTTTCTTTTCTTTTAACTTTCAGAGCTATAGTCAAATAATAGTAAGCTGAGTTTTATGCACATCATCTATTCTTGATTGTTTGTCATTTTGTTTTCCAATTCGCTGTAACTCTGCATACTTCCTGAAGAAGACTATCAAAATATCAGGACACTTTGTAAAGCTATTTTTCTTTTAAATAAGAAGCACAGTTTATATTTTTATGTATGTGTCCATTTAAAAGATATAATTTGAAACATGGTGGCAGCATCTTGCTTTGGAAATGCCATAGTGCCTATGAAAAGTATTCACTACCTTGTTTTACTTTCTTGCTGCTTTTACAAATCAATCATAATCAACTAAATGTTGGATTGAGGTCTGGTCTTGTTTTATTAAAACATATAAAAAGTTATTAACCCTTCCTTAATGTTTAAAAAATATGGTAGGACATAAGTCAATAATAAAAAATAAAAATAAATGTTTATATTTTTTGCTCAAGGAACATAGTAACTATCAAGAGTCAAGGTAAGAAAGTAATATACAGTAAAATGACCCCAAATGTAGCCCCAAAACAGAAAAAAAGACAAACAGCAACTTGTGATGTCTTATGTTGAAATTTACAACCGGAAGTAAGGCTACGTGTCGTGGGCGAATTGACGCAGGATGCTGCAAACACACACCGTCTCTTGGCGGACATGGCGGCAACTTGATGAAGACGGCGAGGGCTTGAAAAAGAAAAAAAGACGTCCGTATCAGGCTGTAGCTAGGCCCCATCGCGCTGACACCAAAAGGCAACAATCCTTCGCCATGTTGGAAGACGATAGCGCCCTTGTCCGCGCACGACCGAGGCCGGGGAAAACGTAAGCGCGTCAGTGAGTGTTTCTAAAAGCGGAGTCGCGGCTACGCAGAGGAGCGGAGCGGAGCGGCGCCGCGCGGCAGCTCGGGGCGGACGGGAGGACAGCCATGGAGGATGCGGCCCGCGGTCGCAGGAGTCTGATTACCCACTCTGCCCACGCTCCTTTGGATGGGAATTTCCGCTGAGCGCCACGGAAAGCCGGGACAACCCACTAGCCGACTCTTACGGGGAGAAAAACGCGATCGGCTCCCGACGTCCATGACTGTTGCGGCAGAGGAGCCCCCACGGTGGAGTCGGCCGGTTCCCAAAATATGACCAGGGGTGCTGGGACGTGTTGGCAGCAAGAAGACGACGACGGCTTCCAAATCTGGCTCGAGCCCCCTCGCGACCACCAAAAGCCATTCACCGACTCTGAGAGGGCGCAGAGATGGCGACTGTCCTTGGCATCTCTCCTGTTCCTCACCGTCCTCCTCTCTGATCGCCTGTGGTTCTGCGCCGAGGCCAGGCTGGCCCGAACCCCGGACAAGTTCGCGTCCTCCCACCTCCGCTCCCCCCACACCCACTCGGTGCACATCAGCCTCACAGAGAACCCCCACGCTATTTTTCTAGGAAACTCCACCAAACATCTGTGTCGCCTCGAAACTCGCCACCGGGACAGTTCGTCCGGCGACTGCTTCGCCTTCGCGGATGCGGACGACCTGTGCCGCGGCCTCTCCGACAAGCAGGGCCCGCGGGTCGCTAACATGAGCGACTTGTACCTGTCCTTTTGTAACTCCTACTCCCTGCTGGACCTGTTCGACGGCTCGGCGAGCCCGGACAACCTGAACTGCAGCGTCCGGGCGCTGGAGGACGGCGACGCGACGCGATGCGGCGAGTGCGTCCAGGCGTACCAGCGCTACGACCAGCACGCCCAGGAGAAATACGAGGACTTTGAGCTCCTGACGGAGAAATACGAGCCGGGGGCTTATTCGGTGAGGACGTGCATGGAGCAGTGCAAGGTAGGTGGAGAGGAGGGGATGGAGGAGGAGGAGGAGGAGGAGGAGGGGGTGATGTGGTGGCCATCTGTTGATTTGGGCCCGGATAGATGCCAGTTTTGGTCCTCCTGCTCCTGTCGCCATGGAGACGGGTGTCAGATCCAAGGAGACTCCCGGTCTCATTCATCTCCTCATTGTATTTAGTGCAGATGGAGGCCCCGCTAGTGAATCCCTTAGTTTTTATTTTATTTTTAGCGCATAATCTGCAATCGGCCTCAACCTATACAATAAGGCTGATAGCTTCTGCAAACATCCCTTTGTGTGTGTGTGTGTGTGTGTGTGTGTGTGTGTGTGTGTGTGTGTGTGTGTGTTGTCGCTGTCCGACAGGTGTTCACTGTGGCCGCCCTACTCCACATCGAGTGCAGTTTCATTAAAGTCAAGAGGTGGTTTCCCTGCCTAATGTGCCGGAAGTCCTTTTTTTTATGTGTGTTTGCACATCAGCAGGCCTCCCGTCTCCTCTGGGTTTGTTTGATTTGCCTGCAGCTCAGTTCAGCACCGCGGACAGCGCCGAGCTGTTTCTTCTTCTTCTTCTTTTTCTTCCTCTTCTTCTGCTGAATGGCGCTACCCCGGCTCCATTCACAGAAGCCCTGGCCAATCCCAGATGGCCTCCATTCACCCAACTAGTAACAGACTCACATTGCATTGGCGCAAAAACTAAAGAAACCCAAGAAACTACCAGATTGTCTGCCTTTATTTTTATACTGTTTAGTTTTCAGCATCTTTAGGATATAATGCGTTGCAAAAAGTATTCCTGTCCATTCAAATGAGACATTTTAGCATATAATAAGTCCAATATTTCATTTATTTATTGGGATTTTATGAATTAGACCAACACAAAGTAGTGGATAATTGTACTGTCCACATGGTGAATTATGGTGGCCGTTTATAAATGAGAATTGAGAAGAAATTTGAAAAGTGCACATTTGTATGCATCTGTCGTAAATAGATGTTTGTTGAACTAAATTTTCTGTATGACTTTAGTCTTAAATTACAGCCCCAACTTTTTTTTGTTGCAGATTGGATGGAAAGAATCAGTTTTTAAGTCTTGGCACAGAAACCCCCTTGCAATTCGTCTGGACTTTGACTAGACCATCATAACGCTGATACGACTCTATTTACGTGTGTGTGTTTAGAGGATAAGTTCCAGTTTTCTTCTTTCTGTCATAATGTCTGTTTTCCTGAGGTTGATTTCATGTTTTTATCCTCCAACAACCTCAGATCCATTCTCAGAGCGCTCACCCCCTTGGCATTTGTAGGGAAAACAGTCATTTAGTCATGCTGCTAATTTCCTTAACAGTGACCATTATCCTTCACCTTTGTTGATTATAGGTTTTCTTCAGGCCTTTTATGTGTTACAGAAAGAGCAGCATGACTCAAACGGTAATGTGGCGCTCTGGTGGAGTTAATGGCTACCTGCCTTGGAGAGGGTTAGCGGTTTAAGTTGACGGATTCGTGTGTTTTCCCTGTGAGATCAGAACCCCGAGAACCTCCGAGCTGCAAAGTGTGAAAACATTAAAGAAACGGATCTGCGCCGTATTGTCTCGCTCACAGGAAGCGTTTGCCAGGGGGACGATCTCTGACATTTTCGAGTCGTTTCGTTAAACGGGAGCATCTCTGGCGGTCCGCAGGTGGTGCTTTGATTCCTCTAGCCTGAGGTGAAGCATCACAAGGTGAACACGGCCGGCGTTTGCGGCTCCTCGCAGTGGGATCCTCCGTCATCTGACTCTCTGGAAGCCTGCCACTCATTCATTCATTCATTCACTCATTCATGCTGACAGAACATTGAAAAAGTAGAAGTAGGTAACGGCTCACGTCAGAAAACAATGAAGCTTCTGACTTTTTCATTGAGACTTTTTCAAAAAGAAACATTATTTTTGCAATTTCCCAAACAGACAAAACAGATGTAATGTCTCAGACATTAAATTCTGATTAAAGCACTCTTACACCATGAACTTTTGCACATTTACTGTCATAAAGTGAGATTTTTACCAGAAAAAATCTGAAAAGTATGCCCTACATTTGTAATAAATGTTTTATTTTGTTACTTCTAAATAAAAGTCACTTAATTATTTAAAATAACCTCCAATCAAACTATTCAGGGTCAAGTTTTGTTTTAGCATTAATTGTAAATCAATATTTGATTGCTAAAGTATTTCGTCTGGTTGTTTTTAAATTATGAAGAATATGGTTTTTGGTGTCTGTTTGCTGAAATTAAAATGATATTTAGAATAGTCGATGTAAGTTTAGTTTGCGTTTATTCTCCATTAATCGTCGTATATCTACTGGATAAAGATAACTGAGCCATGTATTTCCACAGAAAATAGGAAAAAGTTTATTCAGTTGAAAATGTTGAAAATATTTTGTTTCTCCAGCTAACTGAAGTAAATTTCTAGTTGTCTCTTTAGTTTGTATGAAGCCTTTATGTATTGAAGTTGGGTTTGTGTGTGAAGGGAGAAAATGAGTTTTAAAAGTGTAAAATGGACCAACAGTTGATCTTGTGGCAGTTACTAATTGATTAATAAAACAAATGCTTATTTATTTTCATTTTGTGTAAGGCGACAAGCTTGTTTGAAGGCATGTTTGTCTCACTACTTGAGGTGTTTGTGATATTGATTCACGTAAGTTTAAATAATTTCTACTCTTCCTTAAAGTCATAATAAAAATGAGGCTAACACATTTTCATTTCTACTAGATTGAACACAAAGATATAATAAAATATAATCTAGCCTTTGTTACATTGTAAAATGATTGAAAACCACCCATAAGTGTACAAACTAACTCTAAAGAAGTTATCATAAACATTTGTTTTGCTAACGCTAAAGCGCTGCACCAAAATGCTATTTAGCATAAGCTAAATTACACGTCTTGGGTTTTTTAATTAAATAAATGAAACCATATGGAAAAATTGTGTGTGGAAAAACTTTATTTGGTTGCAGATTTCAATTTAAGCCACTAGATGTCACTATATCATTCAAAAACCTGATTAATGTTTAGTTTTTAGCCAAAATATAAAGTACATTTTAAAGACAGGGCTACTCATATTTTGCATTTTGACCTATTTTGCTATTGTCCAGGTAGTTTATACTGGAAAACATTAAGTAATTTTATTTTATTGTAGAAAACAGACCTCAAGAAGTTGGATAATTGTCTGCGGCTACAGAAACTCCTCCAGCTGTCTCTTGGCTCCCCCACAGAGTAGCCAGGGGCAGTTTCTGTCAAAATGTCCACGTAGGATGGGAAAATTGCAGTTCACTCAACAGTCTGCCTTGTTTGTTGAAATTACTGTAATAATAATCATCTGAAATGATGCAAAAAGTCACCTTTTTAATCAAATAGAACCTACTTGTCCCCGGGAAAGACCCCCCAGCTGCCCTGAAAGCCCCTATCTTATTTTCGGATCTCTCCAGGAGGAAAATGTCTCGGCTCCTGCCCAACATTATCTCTACACGAGACCAAAATATCCGCACTTTTTCATAACTCATAATTATTTGACAAGAATAATGAACTGGCAGTGCAGGTGTCTGCACCCCGGATCCTCCCTGGTAATTTTACTCATTTGTGGATTTGAAAGGCGCCTGCATGACTAAGTAGTCACAGAGTCGGTGAAACTCAGCGGCTCTTATCTGCCTGCTTCTCCTAAAACCTCTTTTTTTTCCTCCCCTGCATGTTCCTGCCACTTCTGACCCCGCTTTCACTACATCAGTACTCCAATCCCTTGCTCCACACGCTCTTGATATCAAACTGAAACACTGATCTTAGCCAGTGATGCGCTTAAGTGAGAAGGAGGACATAAGCCGCGGTGTCCTACGTCTCTAGATCCTTGTCAACCACACACATCAGCATTGATCTCAGGTCTTTACTGAGGGACGGGCAGCGGCGATACCAGGAAGTTGATCTCTATTGATTCACACTGAGCACTCTGTGTTTCCTTGTCCTTTATTTGATAGTAGGCAGCTCCTGTGACCCAAATAGGGCGAGTGGCTGAGCGGTGATGTCTCTATCTGACTATACCACAAGACCTGTATATGGATTTTTGCTAATTCTTCCAGGGTCTTGGGATTTTATGGGTTTTGTTACAACCAGAAACTGCAATTTTAGTATTTTTAGGATCTTGTGTGACCCTTAACCTACTGTCCCCATGGTGATACAGTGATGGTAGCATCAAGAAGAAAGTAAATTTCTGCATACTCTGATACTTTTAAATAAAATCCAGAGGAACCAAGTGGCTTTAAAAGTTGCCTTAATAGTAAATACATTCCAAATGTGAATATTACTATATTTCACATCAGTGCTTGTTGAACAGAGAATATCAGGAGGTAATTAACATAACTTTTTATATTGTCTTATAGCTAATCTTATTCTTTATGGAGTTTTATATCACTATTTTCCCACTCTGGGTAGAATATTACCAATAAACAGTAATATTCAGTAATATATTTAGTAATTACCCCCCATTACCAACCTTCTGCTGTCATATCCAAGTACATTATTTCTACTTTGAGTGTTTTGCCATCTTTAATGTCTGATATGTTTGGCCTGGCTCTGTATTGTTGTGGTGAGTCCTGAATGCTTTCACCAGTGTCTGGCCTCAGTTGGCCAGCATTAAACATTTACAAGCTGGGGGACGTAATGGAGCATTAAGCAGCCAGACAGACACCTAGTTTTGCTAAAAGGAGAACAAGTATTTCATTTACATTCATCAGAAACCTCTAAGGAATACTAATGCGGTTTGGTTGGAAACCGATGATTAGCAAATCTTTTGGGACTGTTTTTATAAAATGATCTGCTGCCAAATTGTTGGGGTATTTCTGAAATCTTCTTGTTCGGTGATGGTTCAGGAGTTGCTCTGCAGTTGCCTCAGTTGTGCATCAGTGTGCTGGCTTTGATTCTGGATCTGGCCGGTTGACATTTGCTTTGTGTTGCACCAATTTTTGCCTGTACGCATCAAACCGACTGTGAGAAAGGAAGGGGATTGCATACAGGAGCTGCTGCTTTGATTTGCTCTCACTCACCCCACGGTATCTCCCACTTGACAAGACGCAGGCGAAGAAGTTACACACAAATGTATCATTTATGTGACTTACTAAAGGATTCACACTTTTATAATTTTTGTCTTGGTGTAACCACAAACTTTAACGTCGTCCCTTTGAAACTGAGCCTGCTAAACCTTCAGTGGGTCGGTGACTGACAGACTGTTGCAGCTCATTGCACTCCCTACCTGCCCAAGTGTTTACGAGAACCCACAGCGGTGCGCTCACGTGGGTTTTCCGCCATTGTGGCTTCCTGCGGCGGTTGTGGATGCTGACCTTGGAGAGGGATTTGTCCCCGCGCAATGCCTGTCCCACTCCGGGACAACCACATTTATGAATGGGCCGAGCCCTGAGCTGAATGCTAATGAGAGAGGAGACAGGACGCTGCTGCAGCGGAAAGCTTCACAGCTGTGAGCAGCTGCTATCCGCCGGGGAGCGGTTCAGATCTACCTGAAGCAAAACAAAATATACATATAAAGGTTAACATAAGTGATTGTTAATCTTCCTACAGCACAATTTAGATTACTGAAAAGATTTCTAGCAACATCTGCATGTTAGCATTAGAAAACACTTTGACTACAAACATAGAAAATCAGTTTTCTGTAAGTTAAATAAATCTAATGCACCATTTTTATTTAAGATAGCTGTACATGTTTTGCCATGTTCTTCATGTTGTTCACTGATTGCTAATTATGTGACTTTTTTTAAAAGCAGTAGGTTGCCCTGGATTTTAATTAAACACATCAGTCAAGTTACTAAACACACACTTCACACTTTTCAGATTTTATTGATTAAAAAATGAAGTATTGTTTTTTGCAACTTTACAATTTTACGCTACTTTGAGTTGATTTATCACATCAATCTAATAAATACATAAAAATGTCTCATTGTAACTGATAAAATTATGTTTTGTCAAAATGGGAACAATACTGTTACTCAGATGTAAACTTTTTGCAGGAACTCTCTTGCTAATATCCTTCAGTTTTTTTAATTCAAAATATCACTGTAGTCAAAATAACATGTAGCCCAATTTTTCTCTGGTGAAAAATCATATTAGCTGTGTCAGGAACTTATTTTTGCAGAGAAAGTATGTGTGTTAAATTTATGTATTTGTCTTTTCTGGATGTCTTAAAGAGGGAGTGGCTAATCTGCATCAAGTGATGTCATTTCTTCTGTCGACCAATCAGGTCTTAGCGCTTGATTCAGATCTACTGGCAATATTTAAATTTGATTAAAATTGAACGGTACTGACTGGATAGATAACCCGTTTAAAGGAGGCACTTTTTCATAACTGAATATTAATTAAATAAATGTAGATTCCCATCATGTACCTTTGCTTTCTTTGAATTACTGTATGTTGTCCTGAAGAAAACATGGACAGATGTGTCTTAGTGACTAATTCTTTCAAAAATCCTCCCCGGAGATGGCTTGCATTTAGCTGCCAAGCTGTTCTCCTGTTCAGGCAATAATGGAACATGCAGAATTTAATTATAGTCAAAACATTCATTAGCTTGCCTTCATAAACTGTGAGAAAATGAAGATGTTTCGAGCAGGATGTTCTTTTCCCATGAAAAGGATCAGACTAATGCCTTCATTCATTTAGTGCGTGACATCAATTAGTGAGACGGTGCTTTTGTCTGCGTACGTATTTAAGTGGATTGTTTTTGCTGGGGCAGATATGAGGCTGAAAGCGCAGCCCTGTTGCTTTGTGTTAATGTTATTTCATTACACAACAGAGTTTGGCTCATAAAACATGTATTAGACGCGGGGTGGGGATGTTTGTAGAGCGTCGGGGGTTTGTTGGTTACTCTTGCGTGATTATGACCTGTATTTCCAATTAATTCGACCGTGTAGACCTGTTTCTATCCAGCTCTGGTGTATGTATATTCAGATTGTCTGTGAAGCTCCATTAGGATGATTGAGGATGATGTTGTCTTGTTATAGGAATTGGCAGCCATATAATATTATTTTTTTGGACTTTATGTCTCCCTTTAAAATCTCAGTCATTAAGTGTAATCAAAAAGTAGTGTATAATTGGAAGGAAAAGCAACAAATTCTCCAGATTTGGAAATTTAGTTTTACTTTTCAAGTAACACAAACAGAGTAACTATTCTGCTAATCTAAAAGAAGCTAGCTTGTGTAGCTAGTCTGTAATCCTTAAGAAGAGCGACATGTGGCACCTGTGTACTTTGTGTTGTTTTCTTCTTTTCATGAGGAAATTGTTTAGTAGCTTCCTTTCAGCTTGCTGACCAGCAGTGTGCAGCATCAAGTGGAGTGGGGGGAGAGCTGTGGAAATATATTTGCAATAAAAAATGTTTTTCTTGACATTCTATTGAAAATGGGATATTAGAGATCATTTATATACCAATGCTGCTCAATAATCAAAGGATTTAATGTATTAGTGTTGCATGCAAGTCTTTTTATAATTGTTGACAACCGTTTTGCAGGTTTTTATTGGTATTTTGATTATCCATCTGTGGAGTTGAGCTCCAAGTCTTTGCGGCTGAAAGGCCTCCTTACAATCACCAGATTCTCTCAAAATGTTAATATTAGTTTCAGCTCAAATGAACGAATTAAAAAGATTAATTGGACCGAACTCTACCGGAGGTATTAATAAATTATTCACAAAGCCAAGCTATTTCTTGTAGCAAAGTCAAGAAAAGTCTTGTAGCTTGGCTATTTAAAGAAGAAATAAAAAAGGCTCAGAAAGGTTGCAAAGGTTCTTTATTCAAACGGGACCATAAGATCCCACATGGCCGCCCTGCCTGTAATAACTAATAAATAGCAGTAAGACAGCAGTTTCTTGGCTCTGTTCTTAAATTTTTGAAATCCTAGTGTTGAATCTTTATTACTGATGTTATTGAACTGAGTATGAATCTTGTGTTTGGATCTCAAGCTACCAACCAACACAGTTACGATGGTAGTTCTGTATTGTTTTTGTATTCTCCCATGTGGTACATTGCTTGGCCAACTACTGTGTTCTGAGGCAGCTTTTAAAGCTCGATATCATTGGTTAAAAATGCAACAGTAACAACTTTACTGCTGAAAACAGGAAACTGATGCAGAGCTTTAGCAACTTTCTGAACCACAACGTTCCAGACGAAACATGTAACAATCTGGCTGAGAGTTATGTTCCATTTAGCAAGTGTAGATTGAATGTCACCCCATTATCAGAGCCACCAACGGTCCTTACGATCCTCTTGCTCGACCTCCTCTTCAGAACCTCTCCTGGTCGGATCCGCAAAGTGGCCATCTGAGCTGAGAGCTGCTGTACAACCTGTCGAGACCCCCCTCCAACTCTTCAGTGGTGTTCAGATTAGAATAGCAGTTGCAGCAATTTAAAGCTTCTTCTCATTTCCCATTTTGTTGCATCAGCTTTCGTGCTTGACTGCAAATATTTTGTCTACCAGATTTTTAAAGGAAATAGTTTGCCATAAGTTAAATGATTGATTGTGTTGCGCAACAGTTGGTTGGTTTAACAGTTTGGGAACCAGATGACTATCAGGAAATAGTTTTCAGTCTCTAATTTCTTATGATTACCTACTTGATAAAGCTTAGTTATTAAATAGAAGAAGGATTTAAGTTCAGTACTAACATATTTGTACTGCATAGATTTGAATATATGTGTGGAATAATATGAGATTAGATGAGTTTATTAACAAAAACTGAAACCTTTCAGTTAAAATAGCAACTCAACAAAATTAGGAATTGAAAGAATAATGAAACTAACCTACTGAAAGTAAAGCAAGTTTAACAATAAAAACAACCATTAAAAAATGATGAAATTATGTCACATTTCTATATGAACTGCAATGAGAACCCAAAGTGGGAATCTGAAAATGAACCAAATTAGCCTTTAGCTAAGAAAGATTAGTTTACATCACACAGCAACACAACATTTTAGGAAATAGTCTTTAAAGATCCATTAATGACCATATAAATGATTTGGAAGTATCATTTTTGTGCTACAGCTGCAACATAAAGCTCTTCAGCCAAATAAATAAAAGTCATCTTACCTTAGCATTAGCCGCTACGATAACGAATGCCGTTTAGCACATTTTATGGGCAATTTTAAGTAGTTTAATGTGAAAAGAGGAAAGGAAAAACTCAAATAAAACAGAGTGAGTTAACGTAAAATGACTTTACTTATCATTAACCTTATAAAACAAATGTTTACACCACAAGCCTGCTTATGACATGTTTAAAAATCCTGCAATACACAGTCCAAACCAAATGTTTTAATACCCACCTGTCATGATATAATGAGCAATCTGATGTAAAGTTGTATATGTTGGTTAAAGGTTTGTACAAGTGCTTCAATCTGGGATTAATCGTTTTTATTCATGGCTGGATCCCAACAGTTTTAAAGAAAAGGGGTCCAAACACTTATGATTCCCAGAGGGAGAACTCTGGATTAACATTTTTCCAATCGACATCATTATTAGCTCAATGATACCTGATATGAATTATGAATGAATCTTATTTCCTTCCACTGAGCCAGCATCTTAGAGCTTCATCTTTTTTATTATGGAAGTCTTTAATTTTTGAACATAATCATTCTATGTATTTTTTGCACTGACTAGGACTAGGATTATTCTCATTTGAAGTGGAAAACAAGCTCTGCATCAATTTCAAAAGTTTTTACAAACAACAAATTTTTTGTCATAGAATATTAGTAAAAAAATATATACATTTAATTTAATTTTCTTGTAAATTTTTATTTATTTCTCTTAGATTCTTCCTTTTGGTTTGTACACTTGAAAAACAAAATATTACAACGTATTTTTGCTCTAATTTCTTGTGCAAATGTCTTATTCCACTTGAAATATACAAAACTAACTTACAAATAACTTTTCAGCAAGAAATAGAAGCTGAAAAGTGGAACAAGACATTTAACTTAGAAAAAAAATCTTGTTTATTATTTCACTTTTAACTTGTAATTTTTTGATCAATATTAAGTAATTATTGATTTAAAACAAGCTCCTACGTCTTGCTGAAAAGTTACTTGTAAATTAGTACATTTGAAATAAGATGGAACGAAGATATTTGCACTAGAAACTGGACCTAAAATACTTGGATTTCTCTGTATTTGAGTTTTTTCAAACATATTTTCTTATTGCCTGGTTTACAAGAGAGTAAATCGTTAATATTTTACAAAAGTTATGATTGCTAAAATGACTTCTTTACGCTAAAATGCCAGAGTAATGAGAGTGTAAACTTTGTTAGTTTGTCATTTATATACAATAATATTAGGCTTTTAAATAAATTGGTCCACATTTTGAAGATCTTGTGTCTTCATAAACTTTTTATTTCAAGAAATTTGAGGAAAATGGAGTCACAATGCTTCAAACATATGGTTTCCTTGCCTGGGGAAGAGAACCGTGGCTCTCCATAGATGTGATTAATCCTTGAATGCAGTTGTTCACCATAGAAATGCCCAGTCATCATAATAAGCTTTGTGTCCCAGAGATGAACCTGCTTCCTTTCTTTTTATGTATCTCAGTAGAAAAGCAAAAGACCTCGCTAAAGAAAACTCAGAGTTGAGCGTGGTTCACCTCTGGACATTTATCTGTCCATCTTCGCCGTAGAGCAACTTCATGCTGGAGTCACTATTGGTAGGGAAACCACTGTGACCTCTCCAGCGCTCTAATCCACCTGCCGATCCTCTAAACCTGCAGAGTTGAGATCTGCAAGGCTGCTTCAGAGCCTGGTTCAATCTGGGTGTTATAAGCTTTGATTTCAAATGCATGTGTTTAATTTTATTTATCATAAACTGATTCAGACCTATATTTAAAAAAAATTAGCCAATTTATTGTGACGCAGAAGCAGGTAGACGGTAAATCCTCCCATGCACATTCATGATCATGTTTTCTCAGAATGCGTCTCCCAAACATGCTTCAGGGAAATGGAGCCGCTTATCTCAAACTTATCATATTCTCATATGAAAGTCAAACATCTCCAGACCCCAATAACACCGTGTTCTCTGAGGTTCAAGCTTTCTCAGAGCCTGTCAATATAATTGATAGATGGTTAATCATGCTGTTTACTGACTGGGTCATTTTAAAACATTTCTTTATTCTGAATGACTGTACAGAAAAGTCCAGATAAGTTTATATCCCTCATAGAATTAATTTAAATATATTTTTTATTCCACCACAAAGTCTGTTTTGAAATGGGCATCTCTGAAAGATAATAAAAGTGAAATTGTAGAGGAGATATTTGGGCTTTTTAGATGCTAATCAGCTGCTTCTTGTCTTGTACACAAGAGTGATTGACAGCACTAAGATCCTCCTCCTAGCTCTGATTGGAAAGTTGCATTTCTGCAGATGGCAGTAGAACCACAGTTGGATATTTTCACAGATGTTTTGTCTCATATTGTCAGGTCATGGCAACAGTTTTATTAAATATGTAAAAAAAACAACCATCCTGTAGCTTTAATTATTAATGGAAAGATATTTATTGGCATTGCAGCCAATAAATGAAAGAAATGAAACCTTTTCTGTAATTTTAATGATTTAACTTTGGCTCCTTGCCTTTGTGCAATTTGACACAAAACCTTTGAAAAATCTTGTTTTTCAATAAAAAGTTTTAGTGCTATGATTGGGTGTTCTTTTTTTTTGGGGAGGGGGGGGCATTTATTTTGCAAAACTACTATGGAAATACGTTTTTTCACATCACATGAGTGACATTATTAAAAATGTCAGCTGTTATTAAAAACCAGCTGTTGCCACTGATGGAAACCACAAAGAAGAAAACAACAGGAAGTACTTTGTGGATGATGGAGCAGTATGTTTTTTTTAATGACTTATCACATGAACAAACTTATTCTCGTGTGATTTTAACAGCGTTTCTTATTTAATTGAAACACCACAATTTCGAAATTGTGTGTGGTTTCTTTTTCTTTTTCAACATTAGCGGAATATTGACAAAGTTTTGCGCACATTTGCAATGGAAACGTAGCTAATATGATGTTGGTGAAACTAAAAGATTGCTTTAAACCTAAAATCTCACAACTGTTCTGGACTTTGCTGTAGTTGGGGCAGTTTTTCTGTGTCATCCTCGAGTATTTGGCAGGTTTTCTCAGCCATATTTAGATCCATTCCTTTTCTCATAATTTCTGGCCAGCTTTTATTCTCTTATTCACCACAGGAATGGTGTGTTCAATGGTCTGTGCAGTGTTAGTTTTCCTCGTTCACCTTCCTCCTGCCACTCTCCCATATAGCCAGATTAATGACCTGCATGACTAATAGTTGTCTCGTCGACAGACTTTCCTGTCTCCTGACTTTCCGGAGCACATTCCAGCTCCTCCACGTCAACCTCCGCTGACCCTGTTAAACCGAGGAGATGGCCGGACGAAGAAGCAGCAAATCCGCCAATACGGGTTGCTCTGAAATTGCACACCGTTTATTTCGATGGGGCCGCTCTGTCTCTGAGTCATTTTCCAGAGCACCTGTATACAGTACGTTACATCAGCGGGGAATTGGATGGGAATGATTGCGGACATCAGCACGGGGGAAGGCAGACAGTGTTTGCCTTTTCTGCCAGATTATCCGGCGGTTGCGTCAGTGGCTTGAGGCGGACTCTCGCAGCGAGCTGGAAGAGCATCAAAGTCCTGTGTCAACAGCATTTTGTCAGGGTAAATTGTGTCTCCTTTTTGTTGTGAACACATGAAAATGCTCCCACGTTTCTGGGCATTGTTGTGGCAAAACACATTAAACCATATGTGCCAAACTCAAGGCCTGGGGTCCAAATTTGGCCTGTCATAGCTCTTCATGTGGTCCTGTAGACTCCAGAGGGACACATTAGTAGAACCCTCAAGATAACAGCTGTATGCTCAAATATTATTTGATCAAATCAAATCAGTTTTGTACAGTTCCTCCAGTCCTTTGTGGAAATCCATTCAAAAATCAAAAGATCCCCACATTTTCTCTGGAGTTTTTTTTTAAAATTCCCACAAAAAAATTGTCCGAAATATTGGGTTAAGTGATGCTAACTCCCACCTGCAGGTGGCAGTATGTCCCACTTCTACTACTGCTGCCTCAGCCTTACTTGATGTCAATTTGTCATCCGAGTAACAAAAAGTTACATTTACAAATGTTATTCTCTGTCGAGCCAAAAGGTAATAATCGACTAACAATATTTAAAGTTAAACAAATAAGTTGGTTTCCCATTAACTTTAGCCAACCTTACCTTAACCTTAATATCTCAAAATTTCTTGAAGGATTTTCTGAATTCGTCCCTCAAAATCAGTGATTCTGATTGATTCTGGTCACAAAATCCCAAAGGGACTGATAGTTATTACTGTTTTATTAATTTATAAAGGGGTTTTATCAACACATTCTGGAACAAACAGCCATGTGAGAAAATTCATGATCAAGTGGATTAGGCGACCTCTTTTGTTTCCCCACTGTGAGGCTTTTCCATGTCAGGAATCTGCCACCCTCTGTACACTACGGAGCCGGGCCCTATCATCACACAAAGAAACACAGCTGAAAATAGCCCAGGTAGTGCGAGAGCCGCTTCCTGTTCAACCAGAGCTGTGATTTGTGCGAGTGGTAATGATCTGTGTCATTCAGCTTCTAACTGGGATCTCACTCTGCAGCTGACTCACATGCTTTTTATAGCCGCCGCCGTCTCTTGTCATTCCGCTTTATAGCCGCCGCGTGAGTGAATGTGTGTGTGTGTGTGTGTGTTTACGTGTGCGGAGAGACCGTCCTGCTGGGAACGAAAAAGAGTGTTGATACTTCACAGCAGGTTCAGTTAAAGTTTTTACAAACTGTCGGAGCTTAAGCCAACACGCATGGCTCACTTGGCGCTTGATTTGTGAGGTACACACCATTGAACTAATAAATGCATGAGCTTTATTAACTTTGTCACCTCTTTTGCAAGTTTTTGCTATATTTAAAGCTTGTGGATGCAGGTGGAGTATAAGAATGTTCTGTTTGCTGCTTACATTGGTGAGGAAATGATTATATCTGAACTCTTTAACCGTTTCAAGCCATCAATTGGTGGAAGTCAAACGTTGATCAGAATAACATAAAACTGGATGGACAGAAATTATCCAGATGTGCAACACTGGTAGAGACATGCCCAATTAATCAATTACTTATATAGTAAATTTAAATTATCTTAAAATATTTTTCGAAAGGCTATTTTATTTAGAGAGAGTTCATAATCCATTTTATTATGATTTCATTTCTAAGTAGTTTTTATTTCTGTTTTTTTCCCTGTTTTTTAGTATGTAAAATGTCTTTCTTTCCCAGTGTTAAGTGAGTTTTACAAAATTATATTTTAATCTTTGAGAGACCAAACATGCACTGTTATGCCATTATCACTTAAAATGGTTTCAAAACAACAATATTATCATTTCTGGGACAATTTATCATCCATTAGGTTTTGTGACAGACATTTAAAACATTGTTCTTTTATTCTATTAACCTCTGGCAACATGTCTCTGAAATCCCAAGCAAAAATTTAGTATTTATTTGCAGAAAATGAGAAATGGTCAAAATTAGGAAAAAGATGCTTTCAGACTTGAAATAAGTTTATTTTAATTTAGAAACAACACTACTAATGTTTTAACTCAGACATCAATATTTGGTGGAAAAACCATCAGGTTTTTAATGGAGCTGTATGTGCTGTAGTGTTGGTAGAGGAATATCTTGTGGCTGCAGATCACTTGGAGCCACTGTGTGCTTCTTATATAATGGAAATGACTGTAGAGAAATGTTGGAGGCCACACCTTAACATTGCTTTTAACCACACCACCAGTTGGAAGGCAGACGTAGTAACGGGCATGTTGGGTCTGGAATCAGCTGAGCGCTGACCAGCTTACTGCGCTGCTCCATCTGCACCTCCGGGCTGCGGTGCATTGTTTGAAGCAGCCTAAGCTGCATGGTGACAGAGACTCTGAGTGCCAGGTTCCCATTCACACTGATCACACATTAGACTGATCAAATCAGACTCTAGGCCTGCTTCCTGACTAACTCAATTTGCTCTTGTACGCTTCCCTTTTCACGCTGTGCACAAGCACATCCACACACACCAGTTGCAGACCTGGATGCACTTCTTCTTCTATTTTTTTTTTTAAATGTGCACGCACACAGACAGCAAAAGCCGGCAGCGAGCGGGGCAGCACCCATTGAGCTTTAATGAAAAGCAGAAAAAGCCGTTACCTTGGCAACTGCCTGCATACATCTTCAGGAGGACCCAGATTTCCTGTCTCGCAGCGACCGTATTGTTTTGGTTTTCTTTTGAAAGCTGCGGCATCCCTGCGTGGATTGTCTCACCGCTGGGAGAATTTATGCAACATCATCTTAGATTAAGCAGCATTTGTTTAATTGGGAGGGAAACAGGTAGTTTTGCCCACTTTCTATTAAAATCCTTACCTTGAACATCTCAGACCGATTGATCTTTTTGGTGATTTTTAGCCGGTTTCCCCTCCATGCTGTTCAGCTGTTGAGCTCTTCTACAACAAGAGCACAGCTGCCAAACACAGAGGATCATGGGAATTAATCTGGCTGCATGAATCATCCACAAAAGCCCCCCTCTAACACAGCAAAAGGTGTAAATGCTATAGTCTGAATGGACACCAAGGCAATAAAAGCACACAGAGTTGACCTTTTTTTCCCGTTTTGCTTTGAAGCGCCCAGACATTTCCTCCATAAAAGCACACATGAAGTGTAAACACGACGTCCTGCATGTTGGCAATATATTTGATTACACAAAGCACACTGCTCTTCCATTATCGTTCTCATCACCGTCGCCATAATCAGATTACTCTAATTATTATAATTGTCTGCGCAGGGTTTGTTATCTTTGTTTGCTGGCGTAAACAGGAAGCAGATCTGAGTCCCCGCATAGGGAAGGGATGAAGATTTACCTCACTGTGATTCAACCAAACATCCAAACCGTGATGAACCTGACGGTGAACTGTCCCGCCTTTCACATCTCCGATGCTCCTCTGTGCATCGATGATTAGCAACGTTGGCAACATGATCTCCACTGAGACGTTCACAGCAGTAAAGCTTCTTGCTTTTTCTCATTTTGTCACCTTAAAACAGAAAATTTTACATAAATTCCCATTAAAATACAGTAAAGACAGCTTAATTCTTAAGTTTTTAACTTACATTTGAGTCTAAATGAAAAGATATGCATTTATTTTCTCATTGTTTGAAGTTAAATCAAACCAAACTTCTCTTTTTTATGTTAATTAGAATTTCCAAAATTATTTCTATTTGCTAAATGTCGAGAACATTTATTTTCTAACTTTCTTTCCCGTGGTGCATGTCAGACTTCTCCAGGGCAGCTTTGGTTACTCGGTAGTAGCTGCCACTGGATGAATGTGTGCATGAATGGGTGAATTTGCATTTGATAAAGCGTTGTACAAGTACACGCTGTCTTTCATCCTATTTCTTTTCCTCATTTCTGGTATTGGTTCCTTCCTTCTTTCCCTCTTTGTCTCAAAGCTCTACCCTTTTTGCCTTTCTTCTGTCATTCCTATCTTACATTACATTCCTCCAGTCCTTGTGTCAGGGTGTCCCTAATTAAGGCCATAAGATGTAAATAAAAAATGCCTTTAATACATTAATCACAAACATCAGGATAAACATGTTTTCTGGGGGGAACCTTCAGCACTATGGACTTTTAACAAAGCTTGAATTTATGGTTATTGTTTTAAACATTTTTTAAATGTCTGCTGTTGGCCTGAACTAGTTGGATACTTCAGATCCACTTTTACAGTTTATACAAAGCTTTAGAACAAACCAGAGGTGTGACCAAGTCACTGTGCTGCAAGTCTCAAGTAAGTCTCAAGTCTCTGTCCTCAAGTCCGAGTCAAGTCTCAAGTCAGGAACCTTTAATTTCAAGTCATTTCGAGTCGTTTTTATTTTTATTTTATTTTTTATAATTTGCAATTATACATAAAATTCAAATAATAGACCATTTGTTCTTTTTAAAATATGT